>KK117158.1:307824-321704 GCA_000611955.2 Stegodyphus mimosarum
TGCTTTATTTTATTTAAATTGTGTTTTTGTTATGTATTTAATTTTGTTCATCAAAATTTCTTAATAATTAATTGTGTAATGTAATTTATGTGACCACAAGTTAATAAATTACATTATGTATAATGTAATTTATTAATTTCTTTAATATATGATAAAAAATGGAATTTATGAAAAATGAGCATGATATATTGAAATATTAAGAGCAACTAAAAGTCTTTCATCGCAAGCCTGTGTGATAACTATATAAAACTTGTTTAAAGATTTTGGTCATGCTGTCATATTTCATTGCCAAAAAATCAGAAGCAGTCATTTATTTCAGGTTTCAGTTGTATGGTGTGTTTGTGTTATAAATGTATGAAAAAAGATATATTTTAAAAATTGCTTGTAGTATTGTGTTGTATGTAGTTTTATTTTCCTTCCCACATTTGATAATTCATATTTACTTTAATTATTTCACATGGAAAGGGAAGTGACCTTATTTTTCCGGTGTATCAGTCAAAATTATTTGCCTTTTCTGCCATGTGAAATAGTCAAAATATATTTTTATATGTGTTTTATACAAGTTTCTATACATGTATATATGTATTTAATTATTGTTTCAATTAAAATATATGAGTGCAATGGTAAAAATCTGTTTAAAATCATAAAGCCTTTCATATTACTTCTGAAGATAAGTAGTTATAATGATATAAGGAAGATAAATTATGTAATTTTATAATGTATAAGAATGGTTGTAATATTTATTCATTTAATTGATGATTTCATTTTAATTTGTTATTAGTAATTCAACATAAAAGTTACTTCATAGTTATTTCTAAAGAAAATTGTTTTATTACTTTTCTTTGATATTTTCTGTGCTTCCAGAAACTTTCAGATATTAAAATTTTTCTGTATATTTTCCCTATCTGTCATCTGCAGGCTAAAAATAATATGAGAATAAACAATTAATATGTTTCTTAATTTTTATTCATTTAATGAATGTTGTATAGATGATTAATAAAGTTTTAAATTGCTGTTATTGCATTAATGGTTTTATATGCTTATCAAGATAAACTTTAAATCGCTTTTAACTTTTTATTTAATGTGGATAAAGAATTCACATTCAGCATTTGAAAACAAGCTTCATTTTTTCATATTCTTGTTACATTCAAAACCGTTTAATGCCATAGAACAGTGTATAACTACCTATAACAAACTTTATATTTCAATTCAAAGACGTGGATTAATTATGTAGTTTAAAAACTTCAAATAGCAGTCACATTTTACTCAGTTTCTTAGATGCAAAATAATCTTCAATTTTAATTGAAGACTATTTTTATTATTTGATAATAGCAGTTTTAAAACAGAGGTTTATGGATTTTTTTTATTATTATTTGTAATTATTATTGGCAAAGATTGGTCTTGCCAGTAAAGTAAATACTTATTTAAAAATTTTTTTCCCTTTTTGTCAGAATTATAACTGTTTTCACATTTCTTTTACACTGGGTATTCTACATAATTTGCAATATTAAAGGGTCCTTTTTAAAAGTATTTTGCCCATATTTTTAAATATTGATCTGTTTTGTCTGAATTTAAGTATCGATTTGAATCTCTATATTTTTAATTACTTATTTTTGTCTGATTTTTATAAACTCAGAGTTTTTAATATAATGAAGAGTTAGATTTAAATTTGAGAAGATACTGTATTATTTTTTGTCTCTAAGTATATAGTGCAGTAAACTCTAAGTGTCTGAAATCTTGTATCAGTGTCTCAATTCATATTTCCACAAATTTGAAAGGTTTTGCAAAGTCTTGACCTTGTTTTATAGTAATTACTGAAGAAAAGTTCATCATTTTGTTCCACCTATATTTCTTTCAATTCTTTTGAGGATTTTGTATTGTTTCAATATCAATAGGTGTAGTTAATTTTCACCACAAGATGAAATCTATTTGAGTTTTTTTAATTTTGACCATGGAAAAGTCGTATATAAGGCTGTCAGGATACATATATGTTGATAATCTGATTCACACATGCTTTATTTTTTCATTGCAAATCAATCAAGAGATTGCAAAAAGATATGTTGCAGAGGTTGTTGTTCTGTTTTTTAAGTGTTTAAAAGTGTTGAAAATCTTAAACTATTATTGTTTAAATATTGAAAAAATCAAGAACATAAATTTGCATTATTGTATATCAGTCATACCCTTAAAGCTTGAGTTAATGTTTCATGACAGAATAATTGAAAGTATTAATGCAGTGCATAGTTGAAAGTTACTGTGCACATTCTTGAACTGAAATTGTCTTATAATATATTAAATCTCCAGGTCAACTGAATTTTATAAAGTGAAAATAGATTTTAGTGAGAAAAATGAAGTTCTTTTGTTTTTACTTCAAATGTTGTCTGATTTATTTTGAGAATTTTTTTTGGGGGGGGGAGGGAAGAAACTGTAGCCATTTTTAAAGCATTGGAACAAGGAAAAAAAGATTTTTTTTCCCATATTAGTTTAAATGTATATTCATTTATTATCCTACAAAATGTTTCACTATTCCACCATCTCAATTGATAGTGTCTGTTGATAAACCATTTTATGCTTTAAAACAGCCCTTTTTGGGCAACTGCAAAAATCTGAATAATTTTTCGGCTTGTTTTTAATTTTATTTTTTAAAGTCTTCTATTGTAATTTGAGAAAATAGTTTCAGACATAAATTCTGGGTATTTTGTATTTACCTCTCAAATACTGGAAATTTTTAATAGAGGGTTTTTTTTTGAGGGGGGGAGATATGTGAACTTTGATAACAAACAATTAAAACGAAGGTCTTTTCCCTAAAGGAAAAATATATAGTTGGAGCTTTGAAAACTGGCCTAATTAAAAAAGTTATGATAATATATGTGCAAAAATTAACTGCACATTTTCTGCTGTGCTAGATAAAAAAGGAGGCAAGATAGTGTAATTCGCCTCCTAAACAATTCATTGTCCTTGCTATGAAAGGTAAAAATTTTTCATAATTATTTTAGTAATCCAAAATACTATATTCTTATATATGGTAACTGAAAAATTAAATTGTTGCATTACTGATTATGAAGTCAATTGAAGTTTTAATATCTTGTATTTAATTTTAATCTCATATTTTTAGAAATCTGATGTAATATAACATTCGAAGAAGTGAATTCACAGTAAAGAATGTAATATATATTATATATAAATATATATAATTTAAAAAGATTTTTTTTTATTATCTTATCTGAGAAAAAATGTGTAGGGCCTGTTTATAGCATCATTATATTAAAAGTAACTAAATTAACTACACTTGCTTAATATTTCAAACAGAACTTGTCAAGGGGTAAGTATTTAAAACATTAAATCAGGACAATTAAGGAGTGCCAAACAGCATGTTTCATTCCTATCGATACTGTAAGACTTAAAACAATTGTAAATTAATTTCCTGCTTGAAAATTTTTTTCTGAAATAGTCTTAAATTGAAGATCTACCCCTACATGTCATTCCTCACTCTCTTAATTATAAACACGGAAAATATAATAAATTAAAAAAATTAAGTTTAATGAAATATACAAAATACTAAATCGTAGTAAAGTGAAAGAAAAACTGGTGTCTCATGAGAAACCTGAATTTTATGAAGTTCAAGTCAACTTTTTGAAAAGTTATCTTCTCATTGAATTTCAGGTTATTGAGAGAATACTCTTATGATGTAATGTTAGAATTAAAAAAAATATCTGTTTTTGATCTAAAAATGTATTCGATATTAATTATTTATGTCTATATAAAATTAGTTTCGTGATTAAAATGGATTGAGTATAGTTTATTATGCTCATAAGAACCTGATTTAAAAATATAATATTGAATTTTAAGTATTTTAATGAGTGTTTTTGATTTAGAAATATCTTTTTTTAATCACTCATACTGTTTGACGTAAGCTTGCAAAAAAACTTCCAAGATTCACTTAATATGAATATTTAATTTTAACAGTATTTGTGTAATTTATATTTTTTCAAATTTTGATACTATGTCATGTAAAATATATTTATTAATGTAATATAATTGTAAAGAGGATGTTTTTGACCTTTTTGATTGTCCTAATATATCTAATTTCAGTTGAATAATAATTTGTTGTTAATGTTTTTGTAATTTATATAATAAAATCTTTTATACTTACTTTAATGTGATTTGATATATATGTCATGTTTTTGAAATATTTAAAAATTTTCATTCGAAAAAAATTAAGATTATAATACTTGAAAATTTTTTATATAAAGGTCATGAAAATAATTATAAAATAACATTGCAAACTAGGGAGTCATTGACATCTCTTTAAATTGCTCTAAATAAGCCGAAGGAAATTTATTATTGAAAATAAATTCACACACAAAGCAAAACAGATAGTTCAAGGTGAACACTGATTAAGCAGTTCTTTCTTAGTGGACGAAAAATATTTCGAGTTCCCAAATTCACTCAGAGTAACTCTTTGGAGATTTAATTTATTTATGTAACAGTTAATTTTTAGTTAAAATAACAATAACAAATAAACGTGTGAACATGAATCTTGAACCAGTTCAATCCTGATTGTGAACTTAAAGTGAAATATATATATATAACAAAGGCCTCATAAGTTGTCATGATAAGCTAAATAACGTGAAGAGTTTTAACTTTTCTAACAAAAGTTCCTTTACTTCTTTTCCAAGCTTTCTTCTGCATTTAATAACAAAAATCTAAAATTATTCATTTTATAGAATTTTTCCAATCATTTCTACAAAACAATTTATAATAATTCTTTTGACAACATTTTGAGCCTTCTTATTGAGTCTATTAATTTTAAAGTATAGTTAATTTTAAAATTAATTAAAATTTGACACTGAATACCATACATTATTCCCTGCTTGTTTTAAAAAAGGTCTAAATTTACTTAAAATTTTATTTTTATTTAGTAAAGTATTATACTTTTTCAAAATGTAAATTTTAATATAAGTTTAAAATAGTTTTTCTTTTGGTTTGAAAATTCTGTCTTTTGTTGCATTCTTTCGCCTTTTGAGGGATTACTTTCTCGCCATTGAGTTTTGATTTCGCCAATGACGCCAAACTGGCAAAACTAAGCGTCACTACTGGAAACGATCATTTTCATAGTTTCGGTTGTGTTCTAATTGAAAGTACTCGAAGTTTTTAATTATAATTTCACTTATGTTTTCAATTCTTTGGATTGAGTTTTCATTGTATCAAGGTAAAACTTTGATATGAATTTACTTTGTTTTTTCCTTTCTTTGGAGAGGGGCCAGAGTTTTCGGATGAACAATTATAATTAAAATACATTGGAATGGTACATCAGCTAATTCTGGATACATAAGAGCAAGGATTTTTTTATAAAAGAGAGATTTTAATTCATTTAAATGTTACTTCTCCTGACGAAGTGGCATTGAATTACTCTTCTTTTATATTCTTTTTTTTTTTTTTTAACCCTTGAATCCTACCCATTCGTCTCCTGGACGAAGACCATAACAAAAAAAACCTTGCCATGGCTTTCCTAAAACAGAAATTGGGTTGTACGACTCAGTACCTTTATATTACCTTGCTGCTAGAGATAAGGGCATTTCTTCCTACCGAAATATTTTCGTATGTAGCACTTTTAGAGCAATATTCGCCTCACAGACGAATGGTTAGCTATAACGTTTCTGTGTTGCGTTGAAGATGTTAAAGAGTTTTCGAGGAGAAAAATTTTTAGAGTACACTTGAGGCTATCTGAGAGTGATGAATAAATTATATTTCTTGGGATGAATCGGAGAAGGTTGATTTTGCTGGGCTTGAAAATCACCTTCACAGATAGCGAGAAAGATGAAAATGAGGAATTATCATTTGACAATAAAGATGAAGAAGAAACAATGTTTTAAAAACAAATCAAAGAAGATGAAAATGTTAATTTGAAATATGGTGCTAAAACGGTTAAAAAATTGAATTTGAAATACGGAGCTAAAAAATAAAATGCTTAAAAAGTTGACAAATTTCAAAATTTTATTTGGTCATGAAAAATCTATTATTTACACCAGTAAAATTCAGCTCAGAGGTGATACACGGTGATCTGTTCCTAAATCAAGCAACACAGTACAACATGAATGCCCATGTTATATATGTGCGTAATATAAAATCCGAATAGGTATTATCAAGAAAAAAGTTCGCAATACAGCTAAGTGAAGGTGTTTTTGCTCCATGGATGAAGGAGCGTTACAACATATCAACTTTGCCTCGATCAACAAGAACAATTATAAGGAAACTATTGAAATTAGATTTGAACATTCAACCTCCTGAACAATCTGACAGTGAAAAAAGAAACATTTGTGCATTTGCCCTTGCAGTTTGCGCACAATGACTCCCAACTTTTGTCAAGAATGTTCCAGTGTAATGCCCAGAGAACAACATGCTAGTATGTGTAAAGACTGCTTTGAGAATAAATAAATGATACTTTCTTGCTAACTTGAAGTTCCAGAGACCTAAAATCATCTGCCGGTAGTATACTTTTATTTTAATTAACTTTTAACGTAGGTTTTAAACACGCTTACGCACAATTCGTCTTACCATTCCCGTGTTAAGTTTTTCAAAGAGTAGCATTCTAGGGTTAAATTTCATTTACTTTTTGTATTAGGCTTTTACTTAATTGAAGTATTCTAGTTTTAACATTTATTAAGTTCTTTTTTACATTTATAGCATTTTTTCAAATTTATTACTCACGAATTTCAGTTTTTTGTGAAAAATTGATTCTAAATTTTTTATTTTATATCTTTAATGATATATATATATTTATATATATGTGTGTGTGTGTAATATTTTAAGTGCGTAGGTTAAGGCATGATGAAGACGTTAACCAAAATTGAAATGAAGCATCACCATCTTTACACATGTCAAATCATCTCTTTGGCAGACAAATTATTTTTCAATCATCGTTGAATATAATAAATTTTTATGTAGACTGATTTTAAAAGTACGACATGCCAGGAGGCAAAGGCAGCGTAGAGATGTTTGCATAGCAGAAGTCAAGAAAAAAGGAACGTAGTTCCTCGCGAAGCCGTATTTAAACTGCGTAGGTGCATATGTGAATATATGCTGTGATTGGTTAATTTTACTTTTAGTTATCTTTTTCAAGCAGTGTTATGTAATTTGGAATGATATCGAATTTGGGAGAACAGATGAATTTAGGGGGGAGAACACCCAATCTAGAATCGTTAATTTTGAGGTCACCAAATATTTTTAAAACAGCTATCGTATTTTCTTTTATATCTTGCATACATACTTTGGGTGCGGCCGATTGCAACCTTTACTTCGTACAAGGGAGTAAAAAAGACGAAATTCGCCATTGTTGTTAGAAGTTATATGAAAACTGTTTAAACACTTTTGGGCTAAAAGGTTGTAGAGCCATTAGGTATTTGTTGAAAGCAGGAGAGAGGAAAAATGAGCAATGCCCTCGCCGGGACTCGAACCACGGACCTCTCGAATAAGCGCTGAGTATGGTCACCATTACACCACGAAGGCATGTTAAGAAGGTGGGAGAAATACCTTATAAGGTATAACAGTAAAAATTAGAGCTATTGTATCCTGAGGCGTCGTCGGAGCCAGTACAATCAGTGCTACCACGCCAGGCGAATTCTTTTTTTTTTTTTTTAATTTAAGTAGTACCCGGATGGCAGAAAGCCTAGCTCCGGCCCTGTCCTATATATTAACTTTTCATTGTGGCCACAAATTATTTCTTCTTGTGCTCAGAAACCGTTGGAAAATTGTTTTCAGTCAGAAAATGTGTGTCTGCGATGTCATCATGATGTACTTGTGGAAAATTGCAGGTGTTTTATTTTCTACCACGGTATTTTGTGCAACATTTTAAATCTACAAAATGTTTAAATCTACAAAATGTTCTTCACGATGTGTAAGAACTGCGCTGCTTTCTCTTTGCTTTTATCCTACGATATTTTGTATGACGACGTTTCCCCTTCGCGTTTTTTCGCCCATGACTTTCCCATCCGTGATATTTTCACCTGTAAGCAAATGAATTTATATAGCCTACTTATCTGTGCAGTGTTGTACATGGAAATTATTTATTTTTTGATAGGGGCATGCAATCACTATCGTAATAACAAAACTATCATTACGCAATATTTCTTATTTATAAGTTTGCCATTTAAAAATTAAATTTAATCTGCAGTTATATTAGGTTATGTGCATATAACATTCATTCAATTGCATTTGCATTATTGTATTGCTAGTGAAATTTAATAAAATTCAATAAGTTTAATTAAAATGATAAAAGGGTACTCTTCTGTTATCGGGACCGGATTCAGAAATGTATGGATGTATGTGTTCGTATATGCATGAATGTAAGTGCACCTGTAATTTCAAACCACATTTTTTAATTTTAGGTACACTTGTATAACGCGCACCCTTTTTGTTACAAAGAAACCTGAAAGATACACGCGCGATGCTGTTATCTTTTGAAATCGCTCATTGGAAGATTTTTGGCAGGCTTCCAAACAATAGTATACTGAATTGACAAGCGATAAAGAGAGCAATGGGTGTGTGGGTGAAATGCTTGAGGGAATAAATGTATTCTACAAATAAAGTGGGTTGTATTTCACTGCAGATGTGAACAAGCATGTTTTTCTAGGGTTTCGAGAAAAGGGGAAATAATTTGGGGATACGAATGTACCTCCGACTCGAATAATTTCACGGAAGAAGTCAGATGTTTTCTCTTTCTGTAGGTAGGCAGTGATTTTAAAGCGAACATTGAAGGCTTTAGTAAATCCCACTTGCTTTAGCTGAAATATCGTTGACACAGCGTTTCTTTTAGTAGTAAATATGGCTCCTGCCATACGAAACAAATATAGTGCTGCTTTCGGTTTGGAAAGTCATTCAGTTTGCGTAAGAAAATGGAAATCGTGCAACAAGAATGTTTGGTGTTGGTGAAAGGTCCATACGTAAGTGGAAGCTTCCTTTGACAATGCAGCATGAAGAGACGGCGACTATGGAGCGCCAAACGACAAAGCTGGATACAGGAGTGGCACAAAGTCTCCTTTTCAGACGAGTCCCGACTCTACGTGCAGTATTCTGATGCTCGTATACGTGTCTGGAGTGCCCTAGGAGACTGCACGTCACCTGCTTGCATTCGATATCGACATAGGGGCAGTGCACCTGGTCTGATCATTTGGGCAGCCATTGGGCACGCGACACGCACATCTGTAGTTTGGATCGAAGGTAATTTGAACGCAGATAGCTACATTTCTGACATCTTATGTCCAGTGGTTGCGTCCCTTCTTCGAGGCCCCCAAACGGCATGCTCCAACAAGGTAATGCAAGACCATATGTTGCACGTCGTGTTCTGACCTTCCTCGATACACAGAGTATTCGATTGCTGCCCTCGCCAGCACGGTATCTAGATCTGTCACACATTGAAAACATATGGTTATGGCTGGCCGACAGATTGGCCTACCACCTTTCTGCAGCCAATACCGTTGATGAAGTGTGGCATAGACTTGAAGCAGCATGGAATGAGTTGCCCGTTTCCGTCATCCAGGTCCAGTTCGACTCCATGCCTAACCGGGTACGGGCATTGCCTCCTAGTACTGGTATGGGCCGTTTTAGCTGCTAGGGGTGGCAGCTGTTCTTCTAATTTCGCACCCTTGTAAACCTGCAAACAGATTAAACAAATTTAATCATTTTGTCTTCATGCCATACTGTTTACGTGCAATAAATATCTTTTGTAGATTTGCTTTCCTTCATGGTGTTGCACTTTTAATGGCCAGCCGTGTGCTTCCCATTCACGTTACATATACTTACTGAAAATCGTGAAAACATATCATTCTCAAGAATTCGAACCCTCTGTGCCAGAACTGAGATGGAAGCTATCTACTTATTAGAAAATTTTGCAGATGGCCATTTAGCGCAAAACGATTTGTTCCGTAATTATCATTCAAATTGAGTATCATTCAAATTACAGAATCTATTTAGCAATCTAACGTCGGTATTAAAGGGGGGATTTTAATTTCAAATAGCCTGTTATAATAATATTGAACTTAGATTATGGATAAATCTGTCAAGTCAAAATATATTTTTGATTACGTCACTGCATTTTTTAAGCACACGCATAAATCAGAGTGAAAGCGAAAATAAACTACAATTTTAGCGGGGGAACGTGTCCCGGGTCTCTATTTTAAACAGAGACTTCAAACTGGGCCCGATTTGAAAAACTTGAAAAGAAAACTGCATTTATCTTTTTTGTACATTTCGTTTTAACCAGTTCTTGTTGTTTAGTATGTGTTGTGGAAAATATTAACTTACATACAGAGAAGCAAAAGCAATCAGTATACAAACATCTTTTTGTATTATAAAAACCTAGCGCCGATAGTGAACTTTAAAGAGTGCATTTATTCTATTGTGATTTATGCGGTATCGGCGAAGTACATTTAATTCAAAATTCGTTAACTGTTAATTCAATATGTTTACATGAAATGTAGGAAAATTGCGTATAATTTAATGTTCCGTACAAGGAAGTCATGTGGTGTACACATCAGATTTTTTGGTTATAAGAATGAACTTTTCCCGATTTTCGTTAGCTTGATTAACGTTGGTGATATTTTTTTCCTCTTGTTGGTAACGACATTTTTCATTAGATTTTCTCCATTTGCGAAAAACACTCGTTCAGTAATTTTTCTAAAGCTTGGTTTTTGAATGACTTGTATAACCTTTGGCGAATATTACTCAGTATTTACTCTACTTTTAATTTTAGAATCAACCAGCCAAGGATATTCATATATTAACGAATATTTAAATTTTCTATTTTCACTTTCATTGCCAAATGAAGAATATGAGTGGGTTGGTCTATTTGAGTATGGTAAAAAGTTCGAGAAGAATGCCTTCATGAAAGATGTTTTAAGGGAATCTAGCTCATCTTGCGCATTGGGATAAACATCAAAAACCAACCACGCAGCCAGCCCGAACCCAGATGGAACAATCAGTATTCAACCTTCTTAAACACTCGGCTACTTGTGGGGCTTGAATTATTCGTCAGTTAATTCATGAATGACAAAATTTGATACGTCATACTTTTCATCTTGTAGAGAGATTTTAATTTCACTTAAACGATTCGTAGAGGGAGCTGAATTAGAATATAAAGTACTTGTAGAAATTTGCGGATGAGTTTAACTTTCATCTTGCTATTAATGCTTAACATTCTCAAGTTTTCGCTCATGATCGCTTAGTATGCGATACTTCTTTACTTGCATTTTATTTTTCGTTTCAGCTTCGCGACAATTTTTAAAATAAATTAAGAGGGAATGTTGTCGCTTCCTACACATTTTCAAGTTAGTGTATTAACCCGGATTTCTTGATTATATCACTCTTCTAGGTTCTTCGACCAAAAAAAAAATTGTTATTATTAATATTTCTGATTCAAGTTTCTCTTTACTAGCGTTACAAATTAAGAATAGTTCGAGTTTGGGTCTAAGTATAAAGAAGAGATGAAATCAATATACTTTAAATTTTAGTAAACTACATCCTGATATTTAGGATTCTCAACAGCCGTATGCTGTGTGTATTATGAAACGCACTGTTGAAAGGCAATATTGGATATGAAAAGCACTATTTACACTGACAATTTTACCTACGATACAGCTCATAATAAGAAATTAAAATATCTTGGGAAACTTTCCCAAGCAACATGTTGTTGCGCACTTAAAAATGTTACTACCCTTCCCCAGAATATTGCACGAAACAAATACCTAATAATACTTTTGCTTTTTGTTTATTCTTCTTCACTGATTTAAAAAATAATTTGTTTCTGGATAATAAAAATAATCATGATAGTAATAATAATACTTCAAAAAAGCCTTTTTTGGATAGTTATAATTTTATTTTTCAAATTTTATTGACCTAAAATATATAGAAATAAAAAATAAATAAAGTCAAATTTAAAAGATTTAAAAAAATATTTTAAATGAACATTCTGCACTCATGTCCATAAATTAAGGATAATGCAAAATCAGGCAAAGGAAGAGTTAGAAACAAAATAAATTTGACTTACCTGTAAAGCTTATTTATTAAACAAAAGGTAAAGAGCAAAAAAAGATGCTATATGTTTGATATTATTAAAAAAAATAGCCATTTTTTCTCCCTGGAGCAAATTACAAAAAAACCTATTTACAAAAAACCTATATTACATGGTTGGTATGATTGTCAATACATTGCATGTCTCCCAGACGATGCAATACAGTCCGTACAACGCCTAGGCATGCTGACTATCAAATTATCGATCTGATCTTGGGGAATATTACACCACTCAAAAAGCAATGCTTTTCGAAGTTCCGGTAGACATGTAGGAGGAGGTCGACGGGCTGCAACTCGTCGGCCAAGCATGTCCCATACGTGCTCTACTGGATTCAAGTCCGGTCAGAATGCTGGCCAGTCCATACGGGTGATATCCTCCGATTGAAGGCATTCGCTTACGATGTTTGCACGGTGAGGACGGGCGTTGTCATCCATAAACACAAATTGTGCGTCCATGGCGCCCCGAAACAAACGTACATGTTGTTCCAGAATGACGTCCCAATACATTTGGCTTGTCATGGTTCCAGTTTGAACATGCAGGTCAGTTCTGGAACCCAGAATAATTCCACCCCAAACGAGCACTCCTGCACCACCGTAACGGTGTCGTTCAATGATGTTTTCTTGGTGGTAACGGGTACCTGGAGCTCTCCATATGAAAGTCCGGCGAGAATCAGACTGCAAGCTAAACCTGGACTCGTCGGAAAACATCACACAAGCCCACTGTTGCGGTGTCCACAATGCATGCTCTCTACTCCAGGCTAACCGCAGGCGACAGTGAGTTGCAGTAAGTGGAACGCATCTGACAGGTCTACGAGCATATAGACCAATCTGCCCTAAGCGTCTGTACACGGTCTGCCTTGAAATTGTCGTACCAGTGGCTGAAGAGAGCTGACGAGACAGGTCTGAGGCTGTGCTCCGCCTGTTTCTTTTGGCAGTAACTGCCAAATACCGGTCCTCATTCGGCGTTGTAATTCTGGGGCGACCTGTGCTGTAACGTCTACTCACATTACCATCATCTTGGAATTGTTGCCAAAGCCTGGAGATGACACTCTGGGCAATTCCAAGTTCGTCTGATACTTCCAGTTGGGTACGCCCACATTCCAGACGGCCGATAATTCTACCACGTAAAAAATCATCCAAATGCGTCCTTTGTGTCATAACTATTCGGTTATTGCACTGAAATGCTTATAAAGCGCCTGCGAACAATTTTACTTCTTTGCCTGTATTCCTTATATATCACTCTCTTACACTCTCGTCATTGTGACGTACCATCGGTGTCATCTGGTTACTTCCTGAAATTTGCATATGGTTCTTGAAGATGTGTGTAGTGATTTTAGAGGTGATATATTGAATTTAGAGTTCGATTTCCGGGTGACTCCGAATTATCTTTAATTTATGGACATGAGTGTAGATTACATTTCTGAGTATATTATGCGAAAGTTATCAGTTAAGTGAATTTATTAGCGAAAGAATGTGTATAATCTAAGCTGAAAGAAAAAGAAAAAATACTATTAATAAATTTTTGACTTTATATTAATTGCATTCCCTTTCACCGCTCTGATTGGTATAGTGGTTAATGTAGCCGACTGCCATATCTTTGGGCCCTGGTTCAAATCTCGGAGAAGACGTTAGATGTTTATATAAGTCTACAAGAGTCTGTAAGGCGCTGGGGCGCATAATGTACATCAGCAAGTTGAAAGTACTCCCGAGTAGTTCGATGGTAGGAGGTAGAAGGCCCTAGAACTTATTCTTCGGAGGATTAATCCTCAGAATTAGAACTGAACTGAGTAGAGTCCCTCTTCCACTAATAAATTGCC
>KK117158.1:321733-350117 GCA_000611955.2 Stegodyphus mimosarum
CCGTAAAATTCATGAATTCGTTCTGATGTTGCCATCAGATAAATGAGATAAGTTACAACATATTTCCTTTTTAAACTAATACGCCCCCATCAGTGCCGAGTTGCTAAGACATCTGAGTACTGGTAGCTGGAACTAATTTCGAGCCCAGGTGAAAGGGCTGGCAGAGTGGTTGTACGGATACGGTTGTGGCTTATGAAGTTGCTTATGTAATCCCAGATGAGGACTTAATAAGCAAGATAAGAAGCCTCTGAGAGCACGTGAATCAGCAGGTGAAACTTCGTGACTGAAAATTCAAGGTAAAAGTAAAGAGACCATTGTCTCCTGTACTGTATGTGTGCCAGACAGATGAAGAGCCACGCGCGAGAAAGGTCACGCCGCGCAAGGAAACAAGTGAATGTCAGCAGTCCAAGATATGGTTCTACGAGCAGCAGCATTAGACTCGAAATTTTTCGCAACACAGTTGATTCCATGAGTTTTGAAGGGAGTGATATCAGTTAAAATTAACGGCTCAATATTTTCAGAAAAAAAAGGAAAGGAAATACCATATATGAATTTTTAATTTCCAAAAACGAACATTCTGCAAAATAGCGCAACTCTGCAAATTACAATTACGCATTCATTTTTTCAACTGTCTTTCTTACATTGATTTTGCTTATACATTTTTTTAAACTGTGTCTTTCCGATACTCTTTTGTTTATTGTTTACGTATTTATCCAGTTTATAATATGCTAACTGATACAAATGTTTTCACTTTTTTTTTATCGAAATCTGCTTCTCAGCATTTCTTCAAATTAGCACAAACTGAAATAGTCGTGAGATTTACGTTTTCAGGCCAGTGACTGCTTATCAGTTATTTACACGTGTTTGCATATAAAAAATATTATGGCTGTGGTTGATTTGCTTTTGCGGGCAAATTCCAGTTTTTTACAATTTTCAGTCGGATGCATTTATTCAGTTTAATACATGTAAGTATTATAAATGAGCTATGAAATTTAACTTTAAGTTAGGATTAAAATAACGTATTTTTTGCCTATACGTTTGCATAATTATGTAATAGTTTAAATTGCATAAAAGTATATTCTTAAGCTGCTTTACATGCATTGATACTTCTATATTCCTCATCAGTTTTTATAACAGCCTTTTTCAAAATGTATCGTTACGGATTTCATATTTATTTGGCTATTCATTTAGAATTGTAATTAAAATAGTTTTATTTTCCCGTGCAACGCAAACAATTTAGGTACGTCGGAAAAGTAAAAATACGAGAGCGCATGCATTTAATAAATAAATATCTCCTATTTGTTGTTGCCATCCGCAACTATCGAGAAAAATCGAGGTTTCATCAGAACATTCTAGTAAATAATTAAAAAGCTTATAAAAGGCGAATTTAAACACCTCATCTCAGTTGCAGTTGTAGCTGATTTATGCGAACTGTTTGTTTACTTAATGCTGTTATTGATTGTAGCGATTTCGCTGTGAGATAGAATTAATTTCTTTGTTTTTGAATTGAGTTTTGCTAAACGTTTGAGATATTGTGATATTGTGCGAATATCTCTTAAGAAATATTTCAGCATTTTGATTTATTTTTTGCGGAAAGAATAAATTTTTGTTAACTTTCGGACGACTTATGCATTCAAATAACGAACCTGCACGCACGCAACAATTTTTGGTGTAAGGAATTGAGATTTTGAATGCCAATTATACGAGCAATAGAAGAACAATTAAGGCAATTTATGGCACTCTTTGCTGCATTTAAAGAAGAAATTAAAGCTGGACAAGATTCCGTGAAAGAGGAGATGAAAGTCGGTCAAGAATCAGTTAAAGAGGAGATGAAAGCTGGTCAAGCAGTAGGTCAAGAAGAAAGGAAAAGAGAAATAGCATGTATGAGAGAAAACAAGTTCGAGGCTATAGCAGGAAGTATAAAGTTGAACACAAAGTTGGAGAAGTTCAAGAAAGAATTTCGACTGTGGAACAACAAATATGTTACAGAGTTTCTTCTATAAAAGAAGAAATCGAAGGAAGAGTTTGTGCCGTTCAACAACAAATTGATGACACGGTTTCTTCGGTCGCCACGGAAGTTGATGCTTTAAAGAAATTCGTAGCGACAGCAAGAAGCAATTCTGAAGGACTTAAATTTTTATCCGTGCCTTTTCGTTCCTCTCTGAAGTTATCCACATATGATGGGAAGACCTCTTGGCAAGTGTATAAGACACCATTTTCTATAGTTACGGATGCGAACGGATGGGATTCCCAAGCTAAGGCCTGTCATCTCGCCGCTTCTCTGAGAGCAGACGCAGCGGATATCCTGCAGATTCATCCCGAAAACCAGAGACTAGATTTCGAAGCTCTGTCCGGCGCATTGGAGCTACGTTTTGGGGAGAAATATTTGAAAAGCTACAGCAGGCTTCAATTAAAATCCCGTCAACAGAAGCCTGCGGAAACACTCTAGGAGCCCGCCACGGATGTTGAAAGGCTGTTCCATCTCGCCTTTTCGGAGTGCCCGACAGAAACAAGAGAAATCTTGTCCCTGCAGTACTTCATCGACGGCATCCGGGATCCTGAAATACTGAAAGCACTGCGAATGGCAGATGGGAAGGATATAAAAAGCGCTCTAGTGTACAGTCAGAGCTGTGTGAGTCCGCGAGCCAGTGGATCAATTAATGACCATATCGAGAACGGAAGTTGCCAGATAATGAAAAAGCCTGTTTTAAAGCACTCAAGATTTCTGCAGTGAGTAGCAACAGTAATGGACTGTCTATCAGTGTGCATGTTAGTGGAGTTCCTTGCAACATGGCGATCGACGCAGAAGCTAATGTTACTATCATTCGGAAAGATTTAGCTCAACTATTCAAAGATAAACTGATTTGGACGCCATCCTGTGTTACCCTCCAGACTGCGTCCGGCGAGAAAATTGACATCGATGGGAAGTTAAACGTGAACATCACGCTTGGAAGTGCGTCTTACCATCACACGGCATATGAGGCAGATAATACAGATCCTTGCATACTCGGATTGGACTTTTTAAGGAAAAACAATTTTTCCTTGGACTTCAAAAACAACAATATTATTTTTTTATCGTGGCAGGGACTTACCGTCATACTTGAAAATTATTAATTATTCATTTAAATAAAAATTTATGTGTCAGGTTTCCGCGATTAAAAGAATTCATTCGAACAAACAAAGTAGGCGAAACGCTATCATTTCCAAATTACTGCAGATTTTTTGGAGGAGTGCTAATTCCTCTTGATAAGTACACTGGGAATTAAGCAACAATTTACTTGTTTTTTATGCCTGTATTGTTTCACCTTAAACCGCTTCTTCTTCCCGCGAGCTTATTTGTTTATTTCTGTACTTCTTCCTATTGATTATGCTGCAAGTTCAATTTTTTACCAATTTTATAGAATATTATGCACTGTTTAACAATTCTAGAACCTTTATTGAATAGCTGATTATATTTAAAGTTTAAAAAGTATTGACATTGACAAGTCCTTCGCTGAGCTTTTCAAAATTGTTTTGAATTCTAATGTTATATTATGCTATCAGAAGCATATCATCCACACATCTTGGCAAGTGTTGCCGCTGATGAAACGTAAGGTGTTTAATTTATTTTCCAGGCGCTTCGCCAATAACCAGTTCTCAAACTGTTGCCATTCTTCAAAACCTGGGACCTTTAATTTATCTTTCGTTTTTAATTAATCGGTAATTTTCTAAAAACTGAAAAATGGAATTAAGAAAAACGTTTCTTAATTACTTATATTATTTCTAATTATTATAAATTAAACGTATTACAATACACTGTTGTAATTAATAACACTGTTATAATAATGTTTCTAAAGTTATACATTGCGTACATACCTGGACAGAATTATGTAATTCTGATTTTAAAATATATTCTTTTGTATTAAATTAAAAATTTTCCTTTAAACTGTTATTGTATTATTGTCTGAAACTGAACTCTATGTTATTACATAAATTAGTATTTAAAATTTAAAAAAAATTCGAATTAGTATTAGTATTTATGTATATAAACTTCACTAAAATTTATAACTTTCTTCCAATACGTTTTGGTTTAGATATAAAAATTTAAAATTAGGCAAAACAGCAACCGTATGTTTAGCGTAGATTTTAATCAAAACTCTGTCGATTTCGAGAGCAATCAGGCACAGGTTCCTTTTCATCAGAAGCAAAAGTTTTCATAGTTAGAATTTTTTTACTCCTAAGGAGTAGGGATCTATACATGATCGCCTTCGAAATCGATAGATGTTTCATTAAAACTTACGCGAAACATAATGATGCTGTTTTGATTAATTTAAAGTTTTACACTGTGGCTTGTTTTTCTTCTCTCTTTACTTTTTAACATTATAAAATTTTAAATATAGATATTCTGTTTACATGATATATACATACAAGATACATGATATATAGTTGTGGGTGCTCTGCTCTGATATTTTGTTAGAAGAACTGTATTCCTTTTAATATTTCATAAGTCCTTTTAATAACATATTAATTATCCCCAGGCAAGTGATTTTCCAATGGGATGAATTCATGCAACATGAAGATCTAGAATTTAAAATTTACTGTTCAAATTACCACAGCACATTGTTTTACAGGTAACGATTTAAAAGTGATGCAATTTCGATATATACATTTAATTTATGTTTTCAGTAATCTCTGATTATTCGAACAAACTAGGATGAAAACATCCGAGATAAAGGCGGTTTTCATTAAAAACGGAAACGATTTATCTTCGAATATATTGTCTTGGAAGCTAATATTGTTTTGAATAATATATTTTAAAGTTTTTTTAATAATTAAACTTTATAAAACTTATTTTTTTCTATAAATAAAACTTTTTTAAAAGTTTTGTTTTATTTAAATCAGGTAAAGTAAATAATATACGTCTATAATTACAAAATAATCATAAAAGTTTTATGGTTAACTGTGATTTTAAATTATTAAACAAGCATCCCATGGGAAAAGTTGAGAACGTATAGCACAAAAACGAATAATACTGTAGTTCAAAGCATAAGTTCTTATCCTCTCACAGAAAAATGTGAAAGTTATGAAAAAAAAGGGTCATAAGTTTATAAGGTATTTCTCCGTTTTTCCAGCATGCCTTCCTGGTGTCGTGGTCAGCACACTCCGCCCATATTCCAGAGGTCCGTGGTTCGAGTCCCGGAGAGGGCATTGCTCATTTTTCATCTCTCCTGCTTTCAAAATAATCTAATGTTTCTTACAGTGGCGCTCGAACTAAAATGTTGTGGATGAGGATTCTCCACAGCTAGGATTTGGCGACTAGGTCCCCTAATCCCCAGCGCCCTTTAAAAGGGGTAGTATATAAGGTATTTCTCCCTCCTTCTACATGGGGTAGTGGTTAGCGCACTCAGCGCGTATTCAAGATGGCAATGGTTCGAGTCCCGGCCGGGGCATTGCTCTTTTTTTCGTATCTCCTGCTTTTGAAAAATAACCTTATATCTTTACAAATTTTCATTTTCAGAAAACCTTTACTGGAATACTGTCAACATCGATAGTATTTTATTATCCAATATCCCAAAGGGCGGGCGTTAGCCCAGAAGGGCTATTAATTTCGTTTAGGCATTTTGATCGAATTATTATAAACGGCGTATCAACTTTCAAATTGTTGCCACTAAATGTTAGAGCACTGCATTATATTTAAAGAAATTAAATAATGAGGAATCTGCATAACTGTACACATGTTTCTCGTATTGTGATAAAAAGGCCATCTAGGGCCATCAAAGTTTGAATAACGTAATCCTCCAACCGAATATGGGCATCTGGAAGCCCTAATTTGGAATTGTTTTTATTATCTATTTCATATTTTGTAAAACTTAACGAATGTTTGATTAAGAAACTCGACGATTTCAAAGCGGAAAAAAAAACATTTTTATCTCCAGCGCGTGAGACTGTGGATCGGAAATTCTGAAGATATGCTTGTTTTAAATTATTTTGTGATATTGCTGTTGAATTGAATTTCATGGTTTAAGAGCGAAGAACATGATATTTAATAAATAAAGGTAACACAACTAAAAAAATTCCCTTTGGGCGTAATATAAAATCTGTAACCTTTCAGATTTTTTCTTTTGTCTTTTGTTTTTTTTTTTTTTTTTTAAGTTGTCTGCTCTGTGCAGCAATGTAAGTGAAATCGGGAAAACAGTTCTCTTCTTAGGTAACATAATGTGAAGACAACTATGTAGGGTTGTAGTGGGGTTATGTTGACTTATATAATGCTTTATAATTTACCGTACGTACTGCTTTGCTTTCTTAATTTCCAGCATCACTCCATTGATCTTCCTGTTTAATTTATACAAGTACAGAGAAGGAAGCATTTTCTTTTATGAGTTTTGATTTTAAACTTCTTGAGCATGTTCTTTGGTATGGCACTTATAAGCAAAGTACCAACAACTAGTAAAGAGGCTCAGAACGGAGTTTATTGTACAAAAAAGGTTTTATTTTATTGATATAAAAAGTATTTTAAGTTACAATAGTATAATATGAACTAAAAATATATACGTATACATAACACATATATATATTGTTACGAATTTCAAATTTATTTGGCTATTTATTTAGAATTGTAATTAGATTTGCTTCATGTTGCCTTAGCAACGCAGACGATTTTTGAAGAGAAAGCTACGTCAAAAAAAAATAACAATAAAAATAAAAGAGCGCGTGCATTTAATGCTTAATAAATAAATATCTCGTAATTACTGTTGCCATCCAGAAAAATCTAGAAAAATCGAGATTGTTCTACTGATAATTAAAAAAAGCTTATAAAAGCCGAGGTGGTGCAGCTCATCTCAGTTAGTTGTTGTTGTTGCTGTTATACTTGTAGCTGTAAAAAGCGACTGCTGTTTGTTTACTTAATGCTGTATTGATTGTAGCGATTTCGCTGTGAGATAGAACTATTTTATCTGTTTTGAATTGAGTTTTTGCTAAACGTTTGAGATATTGTGATATTGTGCGAAGATCTGTGAAGAAATATTTCAGCATTTTAATTTATTTGTTGTGGAAGAATAAATTTTTGTTAACTTTTTAACGACTTGTGCATTCAATATATAACGAACCCGTACGCACGTAACAATATATATGTATAAGCAATTCAGTGAAAGGAAAGGGAAACCACGTACACATGAAAATACAGCTTTCATTTTATTGCACGTGATTCTTTGTACAAAATACTGAAATGCATTAGCAACATATAAAAGAAACGCAACAAAAAATGTTTTGAGATCAGTTTATCACATTCCAGTGATCTTTCAGTAAACTTCGAGCTTAATTCTCCATTACCTCATATTTATCAAATGTATAGATCTTGTTTGTAGAAACAACGCATTTCTTTCACATGCACAAAAGTTTCCTTACACATTGGTCAAAGTCACATTGGCATCTACATTGGTCAAAGGCAGTTTCATCACATATTTTTGAAATTATAATTAAATATTATGAATACAAAATTATATACATTTACCAAAATACATCAAATTTACACGAATAAAACGATGTTAATAATTTACATATAAATTATTTTTATATATTAACCATAATATAACTGAATAGTTACATGTAAAACAAGCGGTCACTGCACTGCGTCACAAAACATTAAAAAACCTTCTTTTTAATTTGAATAAAGGCATGTTTTAATAACAAATGAATTAAATCGTCTGAAGAAAATGCGATTTTATTATTTTACAAACTGCTGCTTCCCATAGTTTGATGCAAACAGTTGGTATGTTATGTAATGAGAAACGAAACTTTAGTAAAAATTCATCTTTGATAAAAAAACTCCTCTTAGGAGAAAACAGAGTTTGTATTTTATCTGTCAATAATTAAGAGGAAAATTACTGTGTTGAAGTAAACTATTCTAATTTAAAAGTTTAACAAAACTATATGCATTCCATGAAATAAATAAATTCAAAAATCTAGTATACTAAATCAAATCATTCCATCTCTTTTTTTAGACAACAAGCTACCCGCTTATCCTTATAATTTAATACAAAACATGAGACTAAATATAAAATTTCAACATAAATATTTTACCTTTACTGATGCAGTTAATTCCCTAGTTTATTAATAAATAACTTTACCTTTATTATATGCATATTTAAATACATTTTGTTTCATACAATTTAATGAATTAGTATAAAAGTATTTTAAACATAATGCATAAAATTAAATTCAGTTGTTAAATTTTCTAAACAGATGGTATTGCTCTAATTAAAATATACTTCAAGGAAAAAATAAAATTAAACTTACATTTTTCATATATTTTTAAATACACGTAAACAGATATAATTTACATATTTGAAAGTTTTTAAAATTAAACTTTCATCAAGAAAGCTCTTTGAGAAATCATATAAGAAATTTAAAAAATTATATTTACATTTACCTTCGAAAGAAGTTTAAGCAACTTAGATTTTATTTCAACTCCAAAATCTTAAAAGCATGAAACAAAATTAAACATGAGCCTTTCAGAAGCTAAAATCATAAACTCTCATCCTAAATGGCATGAGATGTCTTTTGCAGGAGGGCTTCAAATTTTGTTCCAATAGAAAAGGCAGCTAATAGCTCTTTCCCATTAAAACGAATAGTTTTGTTTTCAGTTTAATATTATTTTGCTTAAAATATTGTTAAAATATATTCGTTTTAGTCAAAACTTTCTAGACGAAAATATTAATGTTAAAAGGTAGCTGTTTTGGCTTCTACAAGGCCATGTATTACATGCAGAAAATACAGTTAAAATAGTTTTTTTTAATTACACGAGAAAAACTTTACATATTTATAAAATCTATAAAATTTTTCTGATTTATATGTTCATAAAAGTCTACAAAATTGGTCTGATGGGCATACCAACAAGCGATGTTTTTCCTTTCTTTATAACAGCATCTAATATACAACAGCTTTATCAGAAGCATTAACATTCCTGATGCCTAAAATTACAAACAAGGTCTGGAATACCCAAACAGTATTCAATGACAATCGAGGGTTATTCTTCCATATTTAATGGCGCAAGCCAAATTGACAATCATCTGCAATCGTTTACTAAGTTCATCAACAATTATACCTAACGAAAAAAAATTTGACTTCACATATATTGACTTGACGACTTGCGTCATAATGCTGTCTTGTGCTTCGAAACGTCCACACAATGACTATATTTCGGTGAAAGGGACTGTTGCCAGCAACTGTCAAATCATTTGGTACGATAATTCAAGTTCCTTATAAAGAAACTGCAGAGGGCCAGATTTTGAGGTTAACCTTATTTGAGTTCCTTAAATATACCTCTTCTGAAGTAGATGTATAATTCTACTTCCAAGACGTTTAAGGTTAAATTAATCTTTTTTTCTCTTCTTGTTTTGTGGTTTTTAATATAGAGGAATGATTCTAACAGTTATGGAATAAACCATTTAAAGACAAAAAAGCATTATAATTTCCAGTTATAAAATTAATGTCATTATAAGGATAAGTAAAAAAAATTGATAATTAGAAATTGCAGATAAAGTTATTTAAAATTAATTTCAAGGAAAAAATAAAAACAACCACTTCCATTAAGAATTAGGTTTTTTTAAGCGAACTTCATTACTATTAGACTTCACCCAAATTTAAAATTCTGATAAAATATTAAATTCTAAAGAACTTACTTTCGTAAAATAGTTACAAGGTTATTTATAGACTGCGATTTTTTTTCTTTTTTAAACCCTTTTTTAAAATTTAACATACTAATTTTTTACCGCACACTAAATCAGAATTTTTATAATTCTTTAACGAAAATTATGAAATTACAAATTTACTCTATTTTTTTCCATATTGTAAATCTGGCCCTGGACCAGCAATTCAAAAGACTTCGAAATACTGATGAGCAGATGATTGATCAAGAAAGAATTAATTAAATTAAATGATCTAAATGCCGCAAATTAGCTCCAGGTTCAATATAAATCAATGGTGGCCATGGTTTGATCAACCTGTATTTTCTTGAAGACCAAAAAGATTTCTTGTCTTGGTACGACGAGACCCGGAATGTCGTACATGTCTGGTTCTGGGAAGCCCTCCGGTAAAGTGATTTCAAAGTTTTGCATCAAGGTGGCAAGACCCAGGAACAAAGTAGATTTGACGAGCCTGTCCCCGAGGCAAGTCCTCCTGCCTGTCCCGAAAGGAATGAAGTAATCGGGTTTCGATACTGTCCCGGAGCTAGATAAGAACCTGAAATGTAAGAATTGAGATTTTAGATGGTGGAGAGAAGGGGGATTATAAATGATTGCACTTTTAACAAGCTCTCAGAGCAAGTAATTGGTATTCTAGGCACAATCTGATAGTTGGAAGATTAACTCATAGCCTTATTGCAGATAAGAACAACATGCTGTTTTTCCCAGAGAATTTATATTTGTAATATGGCTATCGTACCTGCCTATAGTCAACCTAAATTACATAAAAATTTAAACTTTTCTAATATTTTAAAAGAATTTAGACAGCTATAGGGATAAATTAAATCTTTAAAAATTACATATTGAAGTTTATCATTGGAATTTATATTCATAGTAATGGCACTGAACAGTATAAACTTGTGATTTATACTTTATAATATTTAAATTCATTCTTTAGAGTACTTCTTCTTCAGCACAGCAGGTTTTTACTGCCTGCATCGAAAAATTGCATTTCATATAAATGCTTATTATGTCTGAATATACTTATTACTGCAATCATGTGCCATTAATTTGAAACATTTAAACAGTTCAGAAGATTATTGGATATTTAAAATTTTGTGTTTGTGCTGCGATGCGTTAGCACATTGTCTGTGAGACTCGTCTGCGAGACTATCTGCGCAGTCGCGAAGTGTTACCATGGTTATCAGTTTTTTTCTTTACCATTTTATTCTTAAAAAGTAAATGAAAATGACTATTCTAAAGATTTGAAGTTGTGTTTAATTGCTTCCTCGAATTCAATTTTTAAATTATTGAAATATATTGTAATAAAAAATATTTTAAACCCGCTTTCATTTCATTTATGTATGTTAAAGAAGAAATACTTTGATTCATTATTTTCGTAAAAGAAAATTTTATTTATGATTAAATACCTTCTACTTTTCGTTAACCGTGTTGAATGTCGTTTCAAAAATTCAATATCATTTAGAAAGTAACTAGTAATAAATGTAACATTCTAAGTAATTATTTATATGTATTTCTAGTTCAATAAATACGATTCTAATTATTCAGTTATAAAAAAGTTAACATTAAATTCAGTAAAGTTAACCAATTTGAATTCGTTTATTTTATTGTGTGGTTGTTACTATATGTATTTTATTGTGTGTAATGTATATATGTAATTATTTAGTTATGAAAAAGTTAATATTAAATTTAAAAAAATATGAACCAATTGAATGCATTTACTTTATTACGTGATTTTTACTACATGTTTCCTACATTTCGTTTTTAGATGATTAGGAAACTAAACTAAAGCTTTAACAGAGCAACCATAATTATCGACAAATAAATATGACAATCCTTTTAACGAGTTTTTTTAAAAGAATATTAAAGTGGAAAAACAGAATTTACTCTTCACGAGAGGAAAAGAATTAAGGTCATACACTTTTTTTTAAATCTAGGATTACAGTCCTCCATAATGGTCTGAGAGGAAAGCAAAAGCAAAAATTAAGACGCTATTTGAAGTATGCTGGAAAGCTTATATCTTCGAAACTACAAATGTTACAATCAATCGAAATACATCCAAGTTAAAATCCAAGTTACTATCCGAGTACGTTTGGCAATTCGTTTATAGATTTAACATGTACTAGGAATATAATTGCAGGTATCTTAAATTATATATCTTATTTCTCTACCAATTTTACATAGGGTCATTTTGAAGGAATAAATATAAAAAATTAAAAAAAAAGTAAAATATGTGTGTAAAATCTTTTGTTTGTTTTATTTGTTCTATAGCACCCTCACACTTCCGTTAGTAATTCTATGCATTAAACACCACCGGCTATTTAAACTAAGAGAGAGCCTATCATAAATTTTATTTATCATTTTTACGATCGGACTTAAATAATTCAAAGATCTAGTCGATAGGAGACCAGTTGGCTTATCAAACTGCCCATTAGTTTTATAAATAATTTACTGACTTAGATTTGTTAGGAATTTGATATTTCTAATGCAACAAATTCTTTTTTCGGAAAGAGGTATTTGTCGATCATAAAAATTCTAATATGAGATTATAAGATATTTCTCCCGCCTTCTTAGCTTTCCATCGTGGTGTAATGGCCAGCACATTCGGCGCGTATAGGAGAGGTCTGAGGTTCGAATGCCAGCGAGGGCATTGCTCATTCTTCACGTCTCCAGCGTCAAAATAAACTAATGTCTCTATAGTGGCGCCCGAACTAAAAAAAAGTGGTGGATGATGATTCTGCACCACAAGGATTTGGCGACTGGGTCCCCTAATCCTCAGTCGCCCTTTAAAAGGGGGAGTATATTAAGGTATTTCTCCTGTCTTCTTAACATGTCTTCGTGGTGTAATGGCCAGAACACTCGGCGCGTATTCGAGAGGTCCGAGGTTCGAGTCCCGGCGAGGGCATTGCTCATTTTTCATGTGTCATGCTTTGAAATAACCTAATGTCTCTACAAGATTTATCCATAACGGTACTACTTTATGTCAATGACTTCAACAGCCCGACGTAAACATAAATTACCTTGAAACGATATTGATTCTATTAATTGAAGAGTTTTCTAAAATAATACTGGTTCTCAATACCATAGTATTTTTGCTATGCTTGTTTATGTTCTGCTGAGAGGTTTGTAATGAATTAAAAGTGGTAATTTTAAATATGAAGATTATTAGAAGAGGTAAATATTTTTTATAAAAAATAAATGGTGCTTACCTCTCTGGTTTGAATTTTCTCGGCTGTTCCCACATTTCAGGGTCCATGTTGATATCGCAAGTATTGAACATGACCATTGTATCTTTTTCAATGTAGTACTCTGTAATAAAAATGAAAAAAAAATGTTTCAGATAAAATCGTAATAATAAAGGTTTACAAAATTGTGAATTTAAAAAAAATTCTGAACCCAGATAATCAGTTTTTCAGTTAAAAGAAAACAAATTATTCTAATAAGACTTGAGTACAAAGGATTACTTCAAGTTCAACTAGCTAGTTAAAATTATTTAGCTGATTAGCTGAGGCAACAGATTTTAATTATAATTTTTATTTCATTTAAAATAAATTATTAAGCAGCATAAATTTTAATAGAGAGAGAAGCAGAGAATTTTGCTTGAGATTTCCTTTTTGAATTAGAAATTTACCTTGAATGCTAGTATTGGTGGTTGCCACATGAGGTATAATTGGAGATGAAACAACACGCAGGATTTCTAAGGCAGTTGCTTCGGTGTAAGGCATACTTTTACGGTCTTCTGCGCAGGGAGCTCTGCAGTTGCTTGTTACTCTCGTAACTTCTTCTCGAATATTAGCTCGAGCCTCTGGGTTGGCTGCAAGTAGGTACAATCCCCATAGCCACAAATTACCCAAAACTGAATGTCCTCCAATGAGATCTTCAATGATGACTTCTGCATCTTCCCTTGTTAGAGAATCTGGCTTTCCTTCATTTTCTTTTAAAGAGCACAAAAATATGTCGACAAGATCTCGAGGTTTTTCATAATCGATATCCTTCTCATGTTCTTCGAAAATAGGCCCTGTAATTTCGGATACGTACTCAGCGTTTTGCCTCAGCGCTCGAAGACTTCGCAAATAGAAAACTTTCATCCAAGACATAACGTCTATCGCAAACGATTTGAAGAGCTCTTGAAATACAGCGTCGTAGATTTCGACCACCTTTAAGAAAATAGCATCTTGTTCTGAAAATCTTCTGCTGCAGATATACTGATAGAAGATATTAGCTGTGGTAAAATTCAAGAACGATCTTGGAAATATAGGTTTGTTTTCGCATTTAGATAAAGCCGTAACTAATTCCGTCATTTCCTTGGTTATGAAGCTGTTCATTCGGCTCCCATCCAAACTTGACATTCTTGGATGCATGAAAGGAAAGGCAATTTCTCTGCGTGTTTTCTGCTTATCAGACCAATCGCACAAAGCAATAGCTGAAACAAAGAGAGAATATTTGTTTAAAACCATATTGCATATAAAGAAATCATACGCATCTCAGTGACAGGCTGTATCAAAATCGAATGAGAAAATGTAAGTACTCACATAGATTTCTGTCTCCACGAAAGATAGCATGGAAGCGCAAGAAATCTGGACGATTCGCAAAATCCAGGCTTTTCGTGACAAGCACTTCTTTAATTAATGCCATGTTGCTGATCACCACACATTTGCGAGATCCCAACGTAATGCCGTAGATGTCGCCGAACTGTTTTCGCAACGTCGAGAAGGCAACCCAGTGATTACTGTAAGGAGCGACAACGTGAGACGAACCTTTAAAAATAGAAAAATAAAAAAAATCACACCATTGTTGCCATCTGTATAATGACATGAATTTTAATAATGATGAGATATAAAACATAATGATAGGACATTCGAATTCTCAAATGCGACGTGTCTTATGAACAATTTGAGATTCGAAACCTTTGAATTTAATTCTTTTTCATACTAATATTTCGAATTCAAAACCGAAAAAGTATTAAAAACAAAACAAGAGATAACAAAGAAAATGGACAGTAAATAACTATAGCGGCGTACTTTGTGGCTTAAATTTTATAAAAGTTTTTCTAATCAAAGTGCATCCAGACTTGACTGGAAGGTTTCAGATATTTACCAATGCAAGTATGTAATTAGTGTTTTTTCTTATGCTACTACTTTTAAACGTAATGAATCCAACGACTACACGTTTGTTAAGCATTCGCCGGGAATGGAGGAACATATCTTTAATTTAAACGGAGGCTTATTAACGACGAATTTGACCAGAGTGGGCTCAGGAAGGACACTGATGTTAATGAAGAGGGAGGAACAATTAGAAATATTCGTGTGTTCTCAGAGATTCGAATTCGAGCTTAAAGATATGGCACCCAGCTCTGATAATCTATGCAGATAAAGGCGGTTTTTTTAATCCATTTACTTTTAGGAATATTTTAGTCTATTGATAAACTTTTTTTTTATTAAAAAGGACATCCTTCAAATGCTTTAAATATATTTGATAATTTAAACTGATTGGTAATTTTTGTACTTTGGCGACTTCTTATTTGAATGCATTTTGCCTAATAAAAGGAAATGCTTTTATATTCCTGCACCGAAAGTTTCAACAGCGGCGTTCTTTTTTCTGCAGTGCATCTTAATACACTAGTCAGATGAGCTGAGACAGATGGCTAAATTAGAACAGATTTTATTAAATTGGAGAAGATTCTACCAAGATGAAATTTTATATAAAAGCTTTTGAACACTGTTTTATTACTTTTTAAAAAAGTTTCTACAATTTTAGTTCCATACCATGGTAGAAAAATGACCAATGATTAAAATGATTTTGTCACTGCTAATATTTGAAAAAGGAAAATTACGCGAAAGATAACCCGTGTCTTCCTTTTATCCCATTCCAAATCACGTCCATTCTGATGAGATTATTAAATTGATTTGTAATTTGAATTTAAAAGGGATATTATAATAATACTTTTAACAACCCGTATATTAAAAGAAATCGTAATTTACACGTCTTTTCAGGTGAAAGATAACAGCTGCCTCACAGAAAAATATTGTTTTGAATTCTAGGTGCACGAACTTGTCGAGGCTACATTTTGCAACAAAATGTGTAAATTGGACATTGGTGTCGTAAACGTCATCGTTAGTTTACGCGAAAATAATGAGCGGCTTGTTAAAAATTAGACAAGATGAAAGATCTTTTAGAATGTAGTATTTTAATACTCCAACAGTGCAACAGGTTCATTTAAAATGCGCAAGATCCGCAAAGTAAACGGTACAACTGAATTCAGCCATCTATCTTTTTGAATAACAATCTTTCTCACGTTGCCATTCCGTAGCAACTAAATTTCCAACAATTGGCGTTTTTTTATCTGGCTTTTTTTATGCTGTGCGTGACTGTGTACTTTGATTTTCTGTTTTTTAGTACATTCTGCTCATTAAAGAATTTTTAAAACTGATTTAAAAGTGCATCATTTTACGTAAGTAATGCATCGAAAGGAATAAAATGTCATACCTATTACTGGAAATGCTATGGGTCCTGGAAGTGTCTTCAGTGAAGCTTTCTTTTTATCTGCCCTCGACGACTTTAAGCGGATCAACAGAACGAGACATGCGAGTGCCAATGAGACAGCGCCTAAGATCGTCGTGAGGGGAGACACTAAGACAAAAGTCATTTTGATCGCTGATACAGTAGGAGAAACGACTATCTGTAACAAAACACAGGCATAACATATTAAGCTCTTTGCATAAAATTATCTTGTCTAAAAATACATACATGAGTACACAGACTGAAAGTACAATACAGTAGAATTTTAGTTATCCGGATTAAAGAAGACACAACCATAAAAGTAATCGGAAAAGGGAAATGATTTTCTTCTCTAAGCTAATCCACTTATGCAAATTTTCTGATTTTACTGGAATGCAAGTAAGAAAATTTTATACAACTATTTTTATTTAACTTGATTAACTCTGTCAGTTTCCTTGGGTCAGATTCTAAAAATAATTTCTTGACTTCTTCTACCCACAGGATTTTCTTGACATGTTTTTATATACGTATTTGAGGAAACAAAACAATATTCCACAAGAATGTTTTCAAAATTAGATAGAGTGATTTTTCATTTAAAGCTGAACTTTCATCACATATCTATGCTTAATGATCAAAATATTTATCGCAAAATTTTGATGTTTGTAACCTTGGCTAGATCAAAAACTAATTTTTGCAAACGAAGTTCTTTCAGAATTTCTAACGTAATTTAGCCACTTTTGTCGATTTTTTAACGAGTTTGTGGTCTTTAAAATCCAAATAAAAGTTTTAAAGCACAATATTTATCTTTGTCAGAACGTTTTGATTTTAAATTGCGACGAATGAAACAAAACATTGAATAAATTGAATGTAATTGTATGCCCCGGATAGATCGAAACCTTCCCTCCAAAATGACATCATGCATACCTTTTTGCTACGCGGATTGGAAAGGACTAACGTTCCTACTTTCAGAGGCAAAGAGTTCATTTTTTAAAGTCTCTCTGTATATAAATTAAAAAGCATAAAATAAAATGTGTAAATTAAAAAAAATATATGATTTTAGTTATAATCGCTAAAATATAAAAAAGAAAAAAACTTTTTTAATGACATTAATGACCTAATTAATTCTACTGATTTGAGAACGACTGATGTATATCTTCAGAAAGTAGAACTATGGGTTTCTACTCGAAGAAGAACATACTCAGTTGTTCTCAGTATCAATGTAATTTTACGTTATATCTGCTTCAAACTAATATTTTTTAAAATTATTTTATGATAGATAAATTTAAACAGGGTTGTTTTTTATGTAATAGCTTAAACTGTACAAAATATAAAATTAAAATATTTTCTGTGTTATATACGTATAGCTAAATATTTATTAAATGTTTTATTTTATAACAGAAAAATAAATTCTATCGTAAACACTATAGTTTTCAACGTATCTGAGAAACCAAAGAAAGTAAATCATTGCCGTTAATTAATGAAAAAGAGAATCTGAAACACGTATATGATTAAACTTCATATACCTTGCTTAGGTTTATTCAAAAGTATTTAGTTAGTAGTAAGTGCATTTAAATTATATATTTAAGCAAGCTATTATGTTTCAAGTAAAAATTAACGAATCTACTGCTGTCTAAAGATTTAGAATTTTTATTTTTTATTTTATTTTTTTAGTACAAAGCTAAAATTTAAAGCTGAAAAGTTAAGAAATTTTTTATTTTTTAAAAATTTCTAATTTTTTTATGAAAACCTTTTTTGGAAATAGCGAGCAGTACATATTCTAGTCGCATTTGATCTTGGTAAGACATACCTAACTTTGCTTAGAATTTCACAAATTTTTCAAACATATCGGATCCGTTACTTGTTTGTGTCAGTTTTTATTTACAGATCCCAGTCTTATTAATTCTAAAAATGTTCTTCTAAATTTCGTTATTATAAAATTTTAATTATTTTTCAAGCTTTGAGAAACTAGATTTAGTGGTTGAAATATATAAAAATAATTTTGATGACAACATTTTAATTCATTAAGAATTTTATAATATAAATTAACACGTAGTTTATTTTGAACTTCGTTTATTAAAATTAAGGTTAAATATGCTAACGCTTATTTTTATCGACAGCGAATGCGATATAAGGAATTAATCGTAATACTGAAGTTTTCTCCGCCTTATAGGTTTCTTCTCCTTTAAGACATTAAGCTTGCAGTGATGTTAACTCAAAGCGGAAGTACTGCTTCTTGAACCGATGCCAAATGAATAATTCAACTTCTTTCTATATTCATAAGAAATCAATTTTAGCTCAAAATAACTTATTTTCCTTTTCTAAATTACTTTTTAAGTTTTATAAATTACTTTATAAGTTTTATAAATTTTCTTACTTTTTTATTATCTAAAATTTTAGAATAATTTTATATTCTAAATTACTTCCAGAAATTAATTTTAGCCTAAAATAATTTAGTTTACAAGCTTTTGTAACGAAAATAATGAAAATAACATCTTAAAAACATTTTTAAAATCTTTCTTAGAGTAATTCGCAACAGGTTTAGCTATGTCTGACGCAATATTTATTGAAGGAGAGAAAATATAACTGCAAAAATAGTATACGTTCTAAAGACAGCATTATGTATACTAAGATGTGTATAAATTCCATAATATGACAATCAGCTTTTAAACTGCAGTGAGAAAAATGTAAGATTATTTTAAAATTAAATAAAATAAAACAAATAATAAAATAAGTATTTCGAAAACTGTATTTGCATTTGCATTTTCACATTCTATCATACATATTTAAACCGATAAAATTTTATAACTCAAGAACAGAACGGCTTACTATTTCAGTTAAAGTATTCCTCAAAATGTAGGAAATTCTTAAAAAGAAAGGAGTTTGCAAATTTTATAGCGCCGTGATTTAGTACATCAATTAAAATACGTTGTTTAATTTTTACGCATTTTATGAAATATTAAAAGAACGATTACGATTTTATTTTGCGAAATCATTTCATAACCATAGCTTAAAATAATTTAAAAATTTGTAAAAATTTCTGTTAGTTGGCTATTTATAATGTTTTTATAAATGTTTAAGTAAATGTACAAAAATTTATTTTCTGTCCATTACGTGGCAGATTACATTAAATTAATGTAATCCTTTCCACTCTTCAATCGAAAATAAATCAATTTTTAAAGTTATTTGCATAATTAAGTAACCTTTTAGTTACAAAATAATGCGTTTAGTGATTTCAGTTAACAATTTCAAATAAATATATATTTGCATCTGTAACATGTAATAAATGACGTATGTATGAATGTACATTTATTTGAATTTATACATTAACTTCACATTTATCTGAATTTGTTAACAAATTAGAATTGTTCCAACAGAATCACTCAGATATAAGATGTATATGTTGGTAAGATTAAAACTCTGAATCAAAATTTCAAACTCATTCAAACTTCGTTTTATGATGATGGTAAGTTTAAAAACATTACATGATTGTATAATTCTGATACCACAATTTTTAAGTTTATTGTCTCATTAAACAAATATGTTAAAGCACATTGATATGTACACCATTCATTACCTTTAAATGTTAAAAAAATCAATACACTATATAAGTATGTAATCTTTGAAAAAAATTAGAATGCATTAAATTATAAAATGGAGCACTCTACAAGAATAATTAGTTATCAAACTTAATTTAATATATATTAATTTACATCCGTCTCAAGATTATATTCCCATTCTTCTAATTAAATATAAATTCAAACATTTAAAGAATTAGGTAATATAATTTAACAAGTAAAGTATTGATACAAATTTAAAACTAAATCCTCATCATCTGAATAAAATTCTAAGAAAAATATCAAATAAGTTAAGTCAAATTAGTTACTAAAATAGTTAAGTCAATAATATCTAAACAAAATTCAGGAAGGAAAATTACAATTGCTAAATATTTTAGTGAAATTAAATCACCATCATCTGAGTAAAATTTGAAAAGGTGTATTTCAGTCACTGAAGTCACGTTAATAATATCTAAATACAACACGGAATATTACAGTTTCTAGAATTTTCTAGAAAAGAAATTCAGATGCTTACACGACATTTATTTTTATCTATTAACTACGATTTTAAAATATTCAAAGTTAAATTATCCTAACTGTTGCAGTAAGAGAATTCGGCGCAAGCATACCTTTATCCTCAGAGTAGAACTACACTGGAAGTCAAAGATTCCCACTATTCAGCTGTGCTCCCCTTTGCTAGGCTAGAAAAGCTATCTCGTCCCTAACCTTCGCTCTCTCTCCCTTTTATACCCTGTTTCGACGATGGTCCAGACGCATGCGATTGGTCGAGCTAAAAAATAATTAAAAACCTGTTCCTCATCTAACCTCGGACATTTACTGTCAGTCAGCTGGCTCAGCAATTTCTATTGATTGGGAGAACTAATCTCAAAAACCACAATATTGTGACCAAGCTATGGTGATGAGCTTATTAATGTAAATAGTTTTACTTCTTTGGCATATGTGCTATTCTAATTGCTTTTCACTATTCACTATGTACTTGTACATAATTTTGTATTTAATTTTTCCTTTCCTTTCATTTTGTATTTTCTATGCTTGTTCTCTCCGAACATTTCGCATTCCATTCATAAAGCATACATTCTCTTTGCCTACATTCGATTTTTTTTCTCAGGATATTTTACTTTTTGCTCACTCAACGTTAAATGTCCACAGAGTCTTATTAACCCAAACGAGCGTAAGCCGAATGGACTATTAGTGTGGTAACGGGATTTGGTGGTGTATTACTTGATATGTCTGAATCACGTTTCAAATTGTTGCTATGAAATATTATCGTCCTGTTTTACTTTTATAGATATGAAATAATAAAGGATTTGCATGAAAGTATGTATGTTTCTCGCACTGCGAAAAAACGAGCGTACCTAGGACGGTCAAATTTTGAATAACGTAGTACATATGCACTAACGAACATATCGAACATATGCACTTGGAAGCCCGGATTCTGAATTTCGAATTTTATGTTTCATATTTTGTAAAACTTTAATTCATTTTTAACAAACTCAGCGATTTCAAAGCGAGTAGTTGTAGTACGGTATGGAATAAAACATTTTTATACCCAGAGCGCGAAACTGTCTATCCTAAATTCTAATGATATGTTGTTTTTAAATATTTTGTGATTGCAAGCCACCTTACTAAGGAAACTTTACATTGACATGATAAACTGAGAAAAGACTGTAAAAAATTAAAAAATGTATGCCCATACTTACTTCATCGGGAGTTCTAAACACACGTTGCTTTTAAAACTTTTATAATTTTGTTGTTGAATTGTACATGGTGTAAGTGAGAAAAAATCACTCTCAATAATAAAGCTAAAAAAAAACAAAAAAGAAATGTGTAACATCGTATTGTCTTTGCTATCATAAAATATATTAGTCGTTGAAGACTGTTTGATGAATTATCACCAAGTCCTTTAAAGTACTACAAAGTCAGGAGAAGGGTGTAAAAAACCCTTTATTCACTCAATTCAATTTTATAGTCGGCACCAACTAGTGCTTACAAAGGCCAACACTTAACTCAAAAGGTAATTAATAACCTCAAACTGTAATTAATAACTGGATTAACTCAAAAGGTAATTAATAACCTCAAAATAAATGAAGTTAAGTATAGCGTAAGGGCTTCACAGGTTAACTACCGCCCAAACTGGCTTTAACTCGAAAGCCGGGGTAAACAAGCCTAATGGCTAGAATAACTCAACGCCACAGAATTCTAATCCCTAGAGAATCAAGGTTAGCAATGTGGCCTTCAAGCTCCAACTGGAACACGCTCTGATGCTGACTCCTTTTTTCCTAATTAGAATATCGCGCGTGCTAGAAATTTGCATTCTGGCAGGAAATCAAACGAGAATAGAAAGGAAAGGTACTTAAAATAACGGGTTAGAAAATTAAGCAGTATCCAGCAAATGGATTAGCAGGAGTTAGTGCAACAACAGACCGGTATACTGTGAGCTCAGCGAGAACGTAGAAAAACCTTCAAACCCTTTCGGGCGACGGTTAAAATTTCAGCCCTTAAATTTTTTTAACATATTTTTTCCTAATTAGCTTATTACGGCCACGAGGCCAAATAAGCATATCCATAACGTATTAAAGTATGACAAGTTGTTTAACACCACACAATACATCTATTATCGTTAAGTTTCAAAAGTGTAAAGATGACTATTTTCCTTAATATCTCGAAGCGGCGTTTTGTGGATTTGTAGAGACATTAGGTTATTTCGAATCAGGAGACATGAAAATGAGCAATGCCGTCACCCGAAATGGAATCACGGACCTCTGGAATACGCGCCGAGCGTGCTGACCACTAGAAGGCCGGAGAAATACTTTATATACACCCCCTTTTAAAGGGCGAGTGGGGATTGGGGGACCCAATCGCCAAATCCTGGTGGTGGAGAATCATCATCCACCAACTTTTTTTTAGTTCGATGTCATTTTGGACGTCATGATTTTTGACGTCAGGAAGGTGAAGAAATGAGCAGTGTCCTCGCCGGGACTCGAACCACATAAAATACACGCCGAGTGTGCTGGCCATTACCCTACCAAGGCATGCTAAGAAGACGGAGAAATACCTTATATACCGATAAGAAATTGCGCATATAATATGCATTCTGTGCTCCATGTTATGTCTGCCTACATTCGTGTAGAACTAGTCGAAAAGGGTTGCAGTCTGCACAGAAAATTCGCAGCAGACGGTAAAAGCGTCATAGTATTGTATCGCCTTCAGGGATATTCTGAGGACCATACAGCCATTTCTTGAAAAAGTTGAACGTGAGCTACATGCATGTAGCCTTTGCGCGTACGTGTAGCTTGATATGATCTACGCGATCTATGATGATTGTAATCTACACACATGTAGCGTGTTGCGTGTATATGTAGCAGCACACATGTAGCGTGTTGCGTGTACACACATGTAGTGTATTGTGCGTACGTACTTGTGAAAGACTAGAGTGGGGGAATCCCATGCATAAAGTTCACATCACACATATCTAATTTTACGTTATTATAATGGATCAAGTTCTCGTTGTCGATCACCTTATAGAGGGTGACGGGTCCTGTTCTAAGTTGAACCTAGGATTTCATTACCAACCTTGCCAACATTTAAGCCGAAAACAATCAGAGAGCACTCGCCAACCGAAAGCAATCTGTGTGCTCTCGCGAATCTAAACATTTTGGACAGATGAGAAACCCAGAGCCTTACCTAGCAGATACATCCAGAAATTCTCGAAAAAAGAACGATGAGAGCTGTTCCAGAGTTAGTTAGTTAGTGAGAGAGAAATTCTTCTCTTACGACTATCAATCTGTTAAGAGTATCTTGAGCTAACTTTTTATGTGAAGAGATACAGTAGTCAGCTATTTGTTACCAACCCGCGAGCAGCTGGCTTGGAACTGCCACTGCGACCAGAAAGAATTAAAAGCAGCTGGCGTTACTCAATAACTTATTCTATCCCAACGGGAAGAAACTTTAATATAAACGAAGATTATTATTATTATTATTATTATTTTTTGTAATTTTATTCACACGTAGTCTAAAAATCTAAATACATTGGAAACGCTACCTCTGTCAGTTTATGCCTCGCTACACTGTATAAAAGGTAACGAGATTCATGAGGAATTAATTATTAGGCAGCTTCGTTCCTTTTATAATCACCTGGCTCAAAATTCCGTCGACAATTAGTGACCCTATTAACAATAAAAGACCCAAATATATTTTAAGCGCTACTATCTGAATTTAATTATTATAATTAAAATTAAAAAATAAATTTAGTTTAGTATCATATAATCGTACTTTCTGTAATGTTTACTTATCTTCTTTTCACCATTTTCAGTATGAAAATGAATAACTTATATGCAATTAAGGTATTTTGCCGTAAACATTCGAAGAGACAACATTCGAAGATTTTTTTATTCAATGGCGGGCACAAGTCATCATAGACGTTGGCTACTATTAAGCCTAGAAGCGGTGGTCACTTTATTATGGGAACACCTAATAGGTGGACCAACTTTGCATCCTATGAAAAGACGAACAGTTACAACCATACCTTCTCCGAGATTCGAAATCCGGGCCCTTTGGTATCGCAGTCGGCTCCCCCTAACCACTGTACCGTCTGGACGGCAAAATGCAAATACTCCGCTTGGAATTTCCTGTTTTAATTTTAGTATATTTGGTATCAGTAGAGCCTGGTCTTAAAAGCAATTGCTTGGCAGCGGTGGGATTGGAACCCACGCCTCCGCAGAGACTGGTACCTTAAACCAGTGCCTTAGACCGCTATGCCACTCTACCACAGCAAGCATTTTATGTTACCTAAAAGTTGCTTCTTAATTCGTTTTCGTTTTTCAAACTGAAATTTTTACTTTACCCATTAAATACGCGTATAAGAGAAATTTTTTACACTAAATGTATTAAACAATCTGACACCACAAGTGCTTTAGATCTCTGAATACCCTGAATATTAGGAATTCCAGGTGAACCTGTATGGTTGATTTTCGTGGTTTGCCATATATGTAACGGAAGTAATAACCAGTTAGGCAGATAGCTCTCGTATGCTTCATTACAGTGACTAATAAACTGACCCTAAATCTGTATGGAATTTTATAAAACTTATGTGGAATATTGTATTTTTATTGCAAATACTTAAATGTCAAAAAATTTCACACATATTAGTAAATTGTGACTATTCGCAAGAATATTTACAATAAGAGGAAAAATATTTCTCGTACTTACTAGACCATATTCATACCAACTTCCAGAGACACGAGACACTTTGCAGAATAGGTACTTAATTCATTTTATTTATCTTCCAAATAAATTAAAAACATAATAACTAAGTAAAATTAGAATGCATACTGAGTGAACCTCATTGTTTTTTCTTTTACATCAAAAATATATTTAGTATGAAAAGAGTTTTTAAATTGTTTCCTGTGCTATGTTGTCAACTAACTAGGCCTAACAGAAGTAATTAACTACGAAATTTTCGGTAATTCCATAAGATTAATACCGCCGATGATCGCTACAACGAACGCTGATTGCGTCGATCTTTCCATAACAACGGCCGGTTGAAAAAATTCTTAATAATGTTAGGAATATATTCAACCCATTTTCACTATGTGTTAGTTGAATTATGGTTAGTATATCGTTTCCTTTAGGACGCGAGAGGTTGTTATAACGAAAGTGAACTGTATTAATCAATTTCGAAAGGGAAATTCAATACCGAAATGTAAATATCCTTTATGTAAAGTGAATCATAAGCAAGACAAATTTTTAATATATCCAGTAGATAAATTTAAATCGACAAGATAACTGCTGAAGACTTTCTTAAAGTATAAAACTTTTAATAGGATACCATATTAAAAGAATAAGTGGCAAAGGAGGAAGAATTTGATTTAATTCAGTTATTCACTCTCACTATCTTTAAAAGATTGCTTGAATCAAATGAAATTAGGAGACAAAAATAATTCATAGCTGAATACGGCTAGCAGGTTTTAAGTTCTCCAGCAGTCCAGAGACAAAGAGGCCCAGAATTTCTAAAGAAGGTCCTCTGAAATCCTTTATCAATCGTAAATGGATGGACTTAAAATTGAGTGCTTGTTGCAAGATAAGATGTTCCAAATAAACAGAAGGCACACCTAAAACTAAAAACAGAATAAAAAAGAAAGAGAAAGAGAAAACGCACAAATTCAGTTGAACCTAAGATAAGAAAGCTAGAAAAAAAAGGAACCTTGACTCTCCGGAATGCCCAAAGGGCCTACGAAGAGGGAGTCTTAAAGTAAAGTACGCAGTGAGAAAAAGGGGGAAATAGTCTCTTGTGGGAAACAGACAGTAAATCTTCCGAGGCAGGGTCGATATACGCTTTTCGTAAAAACCCAGGTATCAGACACTTTTCAGCTGTAAAACCTGAAGAAAACTCGATATTATTATGTAAGTTGGGACTTAAAAATATTTCCAAAAATCTTTTATCGGCGAAATTCTATATAATAGTTATAATAACAGACCTTAATCTTAGTTTACAAATGAGGTGAATGAATATTTTAGGTAACGTTTCCTTTAAAATCAGGTTGAAAACTTGGAACATCAAAACTGACTGCACATATTCATTCATCAGTGCTTATCTTTACATAGTTCGTCTTTGAAAATCCCTTTTTGCAGATTTAAGCATTGTTTAAAACCGAAATACGTCCGCGAGGGTATCCTTTTTATTGAGCATATTTATCAGCTTGAAAGACTTCAACTACTGTTAAAATCTTTTCTAATTATTTACTTTTTAGCATACCATCAGTATTACAGATCAACCCCTTACTTCTCATATTCAGGCAGTGGTCCACAGATACATCTTTAATCGGACTTAGAAATGTAGATATTACTTTTGCATCTGAATTAAAATCAAAAATGAAAAGCTCTATTGTAAACACTCTGTACCCCTGTCTGAAAGTGCGTGGTTTCCAGATGTATTTGGTATTTGAGACCTCTTCTTTGTGATTGCATTGGAAGGCTGCAGAACAGCTTGACATAGGCCAGATAAATAATAAGTAAAAAGAAAAGATTCAGATTTAATTAATTGTCAATGAAATTAGTTCAGTGTAAAATTTATATGTAAGTGTTGTATTAACTTGTAAAATCAGCAAAAATTAACGCAGATATATTATTAAATGAACCTTAAAAATTCACAGTTTAAAGGGCTTTATTTTATACTTAGCGTTTCGAAGTTTCTGAAGAAGTTTAGTGATATATTCTCCAGATATTTTCCAAATTTCTGTTCTATTCTGATATTAGAGTCTACAGTAATCTATCAGATAAGCGTTTTAAAAGTATCCTCTCAAAATTATTTCCATTAAATTTGCCAGTGTTATTCGAGTGTTGCTTACTTCCAAAATGTTTTAAATTAGTGCAATGCATTTCCTTTACTAATTCAGTTTTTTTCATGACACTCCCATTCTAGTCCTATTTTTCCAAACGTTTATTTCCGAGAAGAATACCTATGATTCTCAGATTACTAAATGGAGAGCTATATGAAGCTCGCAGTTTCTACTTTCTCTGGCTCAGCTTTCTTACGATTAAGTAGTACTTTCACAGACGGGAATAAAACTTCCTTCTCAGTCTAAATAAGGGACTAAAGATTTTAAGTTCGATTTACATAGAAAAGCACCCTACAAACATTAGCTTCTATTTTTTACAAAACATTTTTTTTTATCTTTATGGCAAAAATAAGACATAAGAGCAAAACAGAAGAGAAGCACGCCAAAGTGAAACATAAAATTAGCAAAGCAACAACCTTTTGTTAGGCGTAGATTTAGTCAAAAACTTATTCGATTTCGAAGGCAAAAAGGTATAGGTTTCTATTTACCACGAGCAAAGAAATCTGTAAGACTGAGACCAGTCTTGCAGTTTACATCATGCAGCTAATCTATCTTTTTCTCAAAAAGATCTCTCGTTAGACACAAAGTTTGCACTCACTTACAGTTCTCGAACTTTTGTTGGTAATAAAAAGCATGAAATAATTTTAACACCTTTCTACAAAACTCATCTCTTGTCCCTTGCGCTAGCAAATTTTACAAATACTTGTTCTTTTGATAGGTCCTCGAACGTTTACTGCTGCTAGCATTCCTCTAATTTTCATGTTAAAGGTATGGAAACCAGTACGATCGATCAGCAAATTGTTATACACAGTTTTGCTGAGATTTAATTAGCATACTCCGTTAGAGAAAGAATAGTGGTTTTCTGAATACTAAAATACTTACTACAGCTGCTGAGATCAATATTTTTATAGGGCCCCCACAACTGTCTTGCAGTAAAGTTGATGAACCCTGCTAGTTCGGTCCGTGGTTCGAATATCGCGTACATGGGCATTGCATAGGCATTTTCGTGGTTTTACCCATATGTAACATGTATACGAGGCAATTTCCCTTAGAACTTCCTGCACGAAGGTATCCCTCCCTTTAGGCAGATAACGCTCGAATGCTTGGCCATAATCAAATATAAACCAATCATCATTTTTTATATCTTAGCAAAATGTACATTCTCTTAAAACGTCAACTTTGACAAAACGAGTGGCTCTTATATTAATTATGTAAAAGGAGTGCCTCGTTAACACAGAAAGCTAAATTCCTTTCCATGAGCTTATAAGGTATTTCTGTCTTCTTCGCGTGCCTT
>KK117158.1:350155-396017 GCA_000611955.2 Stegodyphus mimosarum
GAACGCTGGGCGCGTATTCTAGAAGTACTCGGTTCGAGTCCCGGCGAAGGTGTTGCTCATTTTTGAAGCCTTCAAAGAAAAAAAAACCTAATGTCTCTACAAGCTTACGTATTTGTACGTTATTTAAAGCATCAAGGATAGTTCCGTATTTACGAGGTAAACGTTCAAACGTAGTGCAAAATCTTCTCACAAAATAGCTGCATATCACGCCGCAAAGGAAAACGTAAATTTCTCCTTTCATCTACAGCCTGTGAGGGTGGGTAGCCTTCGTCCCTTGATTCGTTAACTGTATGTATATTATTCTTTACCAAATACATCACAAAGAGGTTCCTCTTCGTTGTACTTCCAGTAATTTAATCTAATTTTATTCATTCTCGACTCTTCAGACGGATAGAAAGCTTTAAATCTTCTTTTCTGTTTCGTCACAGCTGGAAGGATTTAGATCATCCGTCCTCTTAACAGGGTCAACCCTGAAACCTTGAATGCCTCTTCAAGTGCTCGGGATGGTCTCAACTTACATTTCCTATACAAAAATAATTTTTTTTAAGATTTTTAACGCTCACTGTTTGAACTTCATACTAGTATGTACTAGCACGTTGCGTGATAGTCCATTTCTGTATTCGCTTTAATTCGTTACTTCCTACTTCTTGAAGAAGGTACCTTTATTTTATCTGTAAAGCGTTCTTCAATCTTTTTCGTGATTTATTCTGTTTTTGCTTCAGTCCCAATTATAGCTGTCATATTTTCTATCGTTTACTTCTTCATACTTGTAATAACCGTAAGTGTCAATTTTCCTTTGGCAGTGATTTTAAACATTATGATTTTCATTTCCGTTGTGTCTATGCATTCAAAACAAACCTATTTTTAACACTAATTTTATCAAATATAGTTATTTTGATGTCCAGAGTAGATGGATGGAAGGAAAACTGTACTCTTTACAGGAGATCAAAACAATAATAATAAACATAAGGGATGTAAGAAGATCAAAATACGAGTCCAGTATAATGCAGAAAAAATTAGTCCCGTACACGGCAAAATGTTCCCTAGATTTTTTCCTCACATATATAGGATTAGCCATCACCTAATGTATATGGCTTCCAATGTCTTATTGAAAGTACCTGTTTCTAAAAGCAAAATGAAATTGCAAAATTCTCTATTCATAAAGTTGGTTTCGAAGCGGAACACTTAATTAGAATATTAAACCCCGTATAGTTCGACGGATATTCTTCCACTTCTACTGAGATAGAACATTTCAAAGTTTTCTTTACGGAACTGAACTCTGTGAAATTTAATAAAATAACAATGTACATAAAAATGCTTGAGTTATATAAATATTTAAAAGAAGTGCTAAATTCAAACGAGACATGCACAGTAGACTAGATGTAAAACAACTACACTATAATACAAAACGAATGAAAGCATAAGCAGGTCTTGTACAAATATTGGGTCATTTCAAAAGTCCTTCACTTTGATTTTTCAAATCCAAATGCTAATTGTAGTTGCTGATGCGGCGTGATCTTTATCAAAGCGAATGTTTAACTGCTTAGGTTTCATAATTCTAGCCCGTGCTGTGGCATAATTTTTGTTTCAGAGAACTGTTAAGAAGGGAGAACCCCAAAGTTCATTTTCATCATATTTGTACTAGGAGTGTAAAATGTTCTGTTTCTTAAGCCTCTTTAGAACTGTTTCAACGCACAGTTCGAAGTTTAAGTGTGGAAATTTCAATCTCGAGGAGACACACACTTTGGGCGAGAGTATCCTCAGTAAATAAGAACTTATTAAATGACGCTATTGCTGAAAGTTATAAAATTCAAAAACAATAAGGCCGAATAAATATTCAAAAAGGACAGTACGCGATTATTTGAAGACGAGCAGGTATGTAAACTGTTATGAAGTTTGCCAAGGGTGCCCCATACATTAAATAAGCAGAATGTGCTTTTCTGGCACGTCATTCTTTACTGAAAATATAAAGAAGTTCCTTTTTCTTAAGCGGTTCATTTTAGGAAATGAGAACGGAAAGATGTTCATTATGAGAAATGAGAATATCGAGATCATAGCAACATCACAAAAAGCTAAGGCTTTGTATACGAGAGGGGACTACAACTATGAATTGTAAACTATGAATTGTTGCCACCAACTCAGGCCATAAATTCGAGAGAATACTGGTCCCAAATGGGAGTTTTAAAAGCTGAAATCGAACCAAAGTTCCCAGAATTGTCCCATCTTCGATGTTTCACGATAATTCTCAGCACAACATTTCGATAAATATCAGAGACTTGCTGAGATATTAAGTGTAATCCTAAATATTCAATAAACCTTGCCCTCTCATATTTTCTTCTCTTCAGGTCACTTTAAAATTTTCTGAATGGCCTGGAATTCACACCTTTGGAGACTGTCAAACAGCACGCCGATAACTTTTTTGTTAATAAACTTAATGACTTTTTAAAAAAATCTCATGTATACAACACATGACTTCCTTGTACGAAATATTAAATTATACGCATTTTGAATTTCATTTAAACTTATTGGATTTTCTTCTCTTCAGGTCACTTTAAAATTTTCTGAATGGCCTGGAATTCACACCTTTGGAGACTGTCAAACAGCACGCCGATAACTTTTTTGTTAATAAACTTAATGACTTTTTAAAAAAATCTCATGTATACAACACATGACTTCCTTGTACGAAATATTAAATTATACGCATTTTGAATTTCATTTAAACTTATTGGAAAAAATTAAATCTATTTCATCGACAGCGCATAAACCACAATAAAATTAACGCACTCTTTAAAATTCACTATATTTGTTTACCACAGCGACACTCTGGCGCTAGCTTCACTTAACAGCTTTACATCTCATTCATTTTATAACTCCAAATGCACAAATATTATGTATGTCATCTGAGGAATTACCTAATCTTTGCTACATGTTCTATTCAAATACCATAATAAATCTAAAACAATGTGTAAAAGAAATTAAGCAACCAATAAAAGAAACAGTTTTTCACAGACGATTCAGTATTTTCATTCAATTAATTTAGTTCTCACTTCGCAACAAGGAAAAAATACATAAGAACTCAAAATATCTATATTAACAATTACGAAGTAAATCTTAAACACTTATTTCCTCGAATATATTCCAGAACTGATTAAGCATGATTTAATTGCAATTAATAAAAGAAGGCGTTATCTTTGTTGTTGCGAAGCTTAGTTTCTCTAGATTGGCAACAAACCCACTATTCTGCTAAGTTTCAAATGTAAACAAACACGACTCCTATCATAAACAAAAATTAGGCTTAACTGCACTTAAAAAATTAAGTCGTTTAAGTGCAGCTTAAACGACATAAATTGTCGATAATTCTACAAATGTTGTCGATAATTATTGCCAATAATTCTACAAATATTGCATGCGGATTTAATAAAAGCATAAAAACCTTAAACGGAAGGTAAGAACAGCATAATTCAATCATTTTTAAAGCAAAAAATACAAAATTTACCAGCATATCAGAATAGAAAAACTGAGCTCACTAAGCTGAATAACAGAGTGCAAATATATATACATATATTTATATACTTTTGGTGCGGCCGATTGCAACTAAAATAAGAAGTGCACATCTACACGCTATAGCAGTCCTATATACACAATTTCAACGTTCTGAGGCTACTCGTTTTTGAGTTATGCGAGATACATACATACATACGTACGAACATACGCACAGACGCCACGAAAAAATATCTTCAGAATCCATTTTAAATCAGTTTTATAATTTTTGGGGGTAAAAGAGTTCTTTATCCTGTCTTTACGTACGGATGCCACGCAAAAACATCCTTAAATTGCATTTGATAGCTGTCAAAATGGATTCATTGAAATATGACACCCGAAATTTTTCGCGATTACAATACTTCCTTTTTGCTTCGGCCCATCAGCGGTCGAGCGGTAAAGACGCTGAACACTGGTAGTTCGGTCCGAGGTTCGAATCTCACGAACGGGCTGGCTGCATGGGCATTTTCGTGGTTTTCCCTATGTGTAACGTGTATACGAGCCAGTTTCCCAAAGAAAGTCCTCCACAAAGGCATCCCTCCCTTTAGGCAGATAGCCCTCGTGTGCTTTGCCATAATTGAATAACCTAACCTAACCCTTTTGCTTCGCACAAGGAAGTGAAAAGGTATTTTCCAGAGATGGCAAAGAGTCATAGGGTAAAACGTTTTCCATGTAATTCAGTTAAGTTTCATTTATATTTATCATAAACAAATCCTATATTTGTGCAGGTGACCCATATTTCCAGCTGTTTACAAAAGCATGCATACCTGTATAACATTTTCGTTACTACAGTAGGTCAGAAAACAAGCTTTAGAGGCGGAAAACAATTCATATCATCATTATTCTTGCAGTAATAAGTCGTATATAAAAAAAGTAACTTCCTAGAAGATACGGAATAGATTTTATAAAGTTTTTAGTCATGCAAGAGGAATATTGGTGCAAATGTATAATCTCCCTTTTCTTTCTTACTCTATACGAAGTATCGCGAGAGGCTAAGCATTGTTATACTGCATTAAATTTCTCTTTAGGTTAGAAATTCATGCATTAAGCCTATTGCATTAGCGATGAAATAGGTTTAGAACAGCCAGTGAAAAGAGCATTCGTGCTTAAATTACACAAAATATTCGCAGAAGGCATTGGAGGCGGGGTTTTTGCTTATTCTCCCACTTCTCTGGCTTATACGCCTTATTTGCTTTAATGGATTAATCTTTAGTAATAAATATGCTCTGTTTGTGACTTTGGATATATTGTAGTAACATATAAATCATAGAATCTGCTGTTGTATTGTAATATCTAAAACTTTCGTCTGTAAAATCGTTAAATTTACAGCCCGATATTAAAGTTTTAGATAGTCAAGTGATGATAAGTATTAGGTGTCATCAAATCCAGTTAACAAAATCTGGTTCAAACCTGGTTCAGTCTAGTGTCATGCGCTAGTGGTTCGTGCATTGCGTTTGTCTATGCATGCATTTTTCTTACATTCGAACCGCTAAGAAAAGTAATGATTTTATCATTTCGTGAGCTTCTAAGTTAATTAGTGGATATTAAGCAATATATATTTTTCATTAAACCACTTAAACACTTACAAAATCTCTTGTGATAATGAATTACAATGGACAAACCTTTTTAATTAACGATTAACAATCTTTTCATTGCAACAATATGACAATCTCAATATCTATGTTAAAGTGTTCTTTATCACAAATAGATTTCGATGGAAAAGAACTCGTAATCCGCCCAACCAGGATAGTGGTTAGCGACGCTGACTGCCACACCGAAGGACCCCGTTCGAATCCCGAAGAAGGCATGGATGTTTGTAAATATACAGTGTCTTTACGGCGTGGAGGCATTCTAAATATGCTGCGGGCCTCTAAGTTCTCTCGAAAGGTTGCTTTTATGGGAAGAGGGAGGGGAGACCCTCGGACCCGTCGCCTCGGGTGCTCTCCATCAAAATTGGGCTCGGAACTGAGCTATGGTCACCTGTATGGTTATCAAGGCTTTTGCCAACGACAGGCGTAATCTTGCACTCCTTGTCACGAAGAATTTTGTGGGCTTATTTTAATGATTTTGTCAGACAAGTGAGATAAGTCACAACGATACAAGAAACTTCGTTACGTTATAGGCTTTGATGAACAATTTGTAAAGACATTAGGATTTTGAAGCAAGAGCCATGAGAAATGAGCAATGCCCTCGCTCGGACTCGAACCGGACCTCTCGAATACGCGCCGATTATGCTAACAATTACACCACGAAGGCATGTAGAAAGGAGGGAGAAATACATTATAAATTATTTCTCTTAGTAGAAGCCATTTCCAATACCGCGTCAGCATGAATGTCATAATGGAAGAGTTGAGCGTTCTAACAATAGCAAATAACAGGGCAAGTAATGCATAACCTTATATTACCCTTGAAATGACAGGAGAATTGTCTCTAGAAACCTAAAGCGCAATCAATCTCAATAGCTGATCATTAGAGAAGAACACAGAAGATATTTCACACGCAGGAAAAAAAACCGAAGATGGTTTTTCACGTTTAGTTAAACGTATCGAAATGCGAAAATAATATTTCGCTTTTGTTCCATGCATTGATTGAAGAAACATGTGATCTGTATTATTAAAGAACTTGCAGATCTAGTGGTCTTGAAGATAACTTAGAAGTCAATCTTTCTGTGTATATGTCCTTCAAAAACATCGCGGACGAAAACGCCGTGGAGAAAGCAATGAAACTGGGAAACATCGCCGTACGAAACGTCGTGGAAAAACGAGATCAAGGAGAGATTATCGCAGTTCTAAAACATCGTTGTATAAAGCATCGTCTTCGAAAATATAGCCATTCAAAAATTTCACAGTTAGAGAGTCCTAGAAAGTATCGTTGTGAAAAATAAAGCACGTACAAAACATCGTATGCAGATATGATTTTTCGGATTTCAGAAGTTTTAATCGTTTGCTTGCATAATGAGTTTGGAACGCACGAAAAAATGACGTATATTTTTATCTGTGCATTTCATATTTTTTAATTGACTAATACAGTTTTACTGAAAAAGAAAGAGTAATAAAATTTTAAATAACTAAAGATAATTATTTAATTAATACCTCTGTAAAGTTACATTAGCAGTTTTCCATGAAAATTTAATGTAAAAAATATTGCAATACTGATACACGTAGCATTAACTTTCCACTCATTCTCAGTTTGCTTAAATTTCCTTTTTATTTTCAGGGAAAATTGTTTAGTTAGCTCTCAAATACGAAATAAAGTGATAAAATAGCCTTCCCTTTAGAGCTCAGAAATCATTATGCCAACATGCATTTAAAATTTTTAATGTCTGAAAGCACATATCTGTCTGCGTATGTTATCATCATGCATCGATTTCCAGTGCTTTATTTTTATCATGGTATTTTCTATGAGCATGTTTTAAAAACTTCTGAGTCAATATGTTTTCTACAACGATGTTTCAGAACTGCGAGTTTTTATGTTTGCTTTTTTTTTCTGCCGGGATGTTTTGCTCGAAGATGTTTCCTCTTGAGAAATTTCCTTCCATGACATTTTTGCCGCAATATTTTTGTCTATACCGTTTAAGAAGAATTATATGTTAAAACAAATTGGCCCGTCGAAACACTCACTGACACTTTAATGTTGTTGTTGTTGTCATGTCCATGACCACATGGAAGAATGGTTGCCAGAGCCTACTCCGAAGAGAGGTTGGACTTCTATTTTCCACCTCCAATTTTGAGGGAGAGCACCCCGGGGGAATTCAGGGGTCTCCCACCCCTCTCCTTTCCCACCAATCCACACGAGAGGACTTTCGGCTCGCCGCATATTCAAAGTGCCGCCTTGCCGCACTAAACATTTACAAACGTCCATGTCTCCAAACCCGGGCCCTTCGGTACCGTAGTAGGCTCCCCTATCCACTATACCTATCAGTCTCCATTTACTCAGTTCAACTATAGTCTGTACCTTTAGGAAAACATTATCAATATCGGCCGCCCTTCCAGTGTTCATACACTGGCAGCTGCTGAATATATATTTATGATCAAGGGCATAAGACATTGTTTGTCACATATTTTGAAATTTGATCGTGAAGCCCTCAATGTGAACTTCCAAATTTTGGAAACTTGTCCCAAGATTGTGAGCATTTCAGGTTTGACAGACCTTGGTTTATAGCATCATCATCACAACAACCATCTTGCCAGAGCCTCGTTGTCAAATGGAAGTCACTGCACACAAAAAAGGCAATTTAGATCGAACAAAGACCATTTTTTCAGAGTTGAAGAGCTGTTACAAAAAAGGAGGTACATCATAGGCAGTGGGTGATATTACTATATTTTGATATAACCCATTTTCGAAAGGTGAAATGGAATTATATAACATTTATATAGACTGTGTATTTATTATAATCCTTGGTTTTATTGTTAATTTTAAGTTTGTTCTTTTTTATACAGTTTGGTATGGGTTTATTTTCAGAGGTTTGGGAACCCTCAAAACTTTTGCCCATTTAAATTAAAGTGTGTTTTTCGCTTTACGGCATCTTGACTTACGAAAGTTTTAGAAGAGATGCTCTACTTTCATAACAGTGTAAAACCTGTATTTGAAACTAAGATTGTAGGCTCACTGGTACATTCTGAAAGAATGACGTGATACTGACAACTACAGACAGGGAGATAAAGCTGTTTCGACATACTGTCAAGGAAGTTCTTTAAAAGATATCGAAGCAATTAAAAGCAACCTCTTATAAAAAAAAATTCAAGAATTTTATCAGGGTCGAATTTTAAAATCAATGTACTGGATATAGTTCAAGCAACAATTGCGAAATCAATATCATCTGCGTGTTCAAGATTGTGGTATTGACTTGATATCAAAGTCGGGAAATGGAAGTCACTGCTCACTGAAGGCCAATTCAAGTAATGCAAAGAACGTTTATGAGCGTTTAAAGGACTGTATAAGAAGAGATGATAACATAGAGCCGTTGTTTGGTATTATTATGTACTGCTACATGCCAAAGATTCAAAACTTCCCGTTGATTAAAAGACATATTCAGCGATAAAGTGCTCGAGCAAATTTCTTTGATAATCTACAATTCTAAATAACAAAGTAATCAACTTTGTTGCGACAAGTAAGTCTTGATTTACTTTACATTACAGTTTTTATAACAGTGTAGATTAAGATTGTTCTATTAATTTGTAAGACTTTTAAAATATTTGGGTGATTTAAAAAATTTGCTTGAAAAATTGCAAATTTGAATACACAAATAATAAGCTGAATTTTAATTTGAAGAAATAGAAGACATCGTTTAAAACTTTAACATTTTTTTTTATAATTTAGACAACTTTTACTTACAACTGCACTTAAGTACAAGAACTTTACATAAATATAGTTTAAGTTTGCGAGTTGAATAAAATTTTAATTGATTAATTATGCTTTTGTTTTCATGATTTATGATGGTAAAATTTCTATTAAAATTATACGCTCAATTATTTACACTTGGCTTTGTTTGGAAATCCTGACTTTTACTCCATCTCTTGACAAAATATGAAAATGTAAATATTATATGCAACATCTTAAACTTTACCTACAGATCATATAAATACACATATAGATCGCATAAATTTGTTAATTAATTGAAGCTTAAGTGTAGTAAATATATTATACTTTTTAATTCGATAGATTTAATATATATATAAAATGTATAAAAATACATATAATAATATATATAAAAATACTGAACTTTTATATATATATATTCAATGCGTTAATTATTCTTTTTATTACATAAAGCATTGAATATTTTATTTACACTTTTTATACGATTTTGTTTGACTTAGTTTTTCTGTTTCTGTCAGATCTTGAAATAATATGAATCCATATTCGGTTGAGTTCATTTTCTTGAAATTTCCAGTAAAAACATAATATTAAAAAAAACTTTTTTCAGAGTTCGAATGCAGAAGATTTTATATTTTGTGCAAAATACTTCTCTCGTGTCTACGTTTATTGATCAAACTAATCATGGCAGAATTTTGAACTTTGTAGTTCTGGTTATTTTCCGATCGACGTTTTTAGCTATTCTTCAGCTACTGACAATCACTGATCCTTAAGGTCCAAGATTTAATCAGCCATTATCACCCATCTCACGATTTAGATGATAATGAGATCGAAGTTTCAAATCAAAAGTAAATTTGAATGAAGTAAATGTAATTTAACAACCTTGGTTCCATTGAACCTCGAAAGAAAAGACGATGCCATGCATACTTTATTTGCAACGATTAATAATAATCATTTTTCTTCCTTCGGTGGCAGTGGTTTCTCTACTTATTTCTTCCGTTCCATCTCTGGATTACAAATATAAAATCAAATATACACCGCCTTTATTTTCGAACACGATTAGTTGTAGAGATGCACTTCTAATTACAAAATGTCCTTTAAAAGCTATTATTTCTGCTATGCGTCGTTTCACTTTTCACGAGTGTATTGCCATTCTGTAGAACGTAATATCTTTCAAACTAAATTTGTTTGTTATCGATTAACAGACTAAGCTATTTGAAAGCAATCAATGCAGTTCTTAAGAATATTCGTTTTTTAGTTTTGAATCGCATTGATTTAAATTATAAAAATACATTTAATTCATGATCTATCAAATTAAAAATGTTCACTACTTTCACAGAATGACGTTATATATATTTCTCATTATTTATTTCACATTTTGTAAACTTTAATGAATTTTTGATTAACAAACTCAACAACTGAAACGAGCAGTGGCAACACTGTAGAGAATAAAATATTTTTATCTGTAGCGCAAGACTAGAGCGAGATTTGAACAACTTACAGAGTTTGAACGAGGGAGAATCATCGGCCTTCGTGAAGCTGGATTGTCGTATCGTGCAGTAGCCTCTCGTGTGCAGCGTAACAGCAGCACAGTGATGCGCGTTTGGAAGCAGTGGACGGACGAGTGTCGGACAACTCGGAAATCCGGGAGTGGACCCCGAAATGTGACGTCAGCTCGCGATGATAGACACCTGGTCCGCATGGCGCGGACGGACCGTACAGCTTCCTCTAGACAATTGGCAGCACTGTGGTCAATAGCTACAGGTGTTTCATTGTGTGCTTCATCAATTCGTAGACGTCTGCTGCAGTGTGGACTGCGCGCACGGACTCCTTTATACAGGATCCCCCTAACGCACGACCATCGCCGCCTGCGGCTACAATGGGCCAATCAGCATAGAGACTGGCGTGCTGATTGGCAGCATGTCGTGTTTTCTGACGAATCCCGCTTTAATTTGTGGTACCATGATGGCCGCATTCGTGTCAGACGCTATGCCGGTGAACGCCACCTTCCGGAGTGCATTATCGAACGCCACAGTGGACGAACACCCGGAGTTATGGTCTGGGGCGCCATAGCATATCATAGACGATCTCAATTGCTACGAATTGTGGGCAATCTGAACAGCAACCGGTATATCCGTGAAGTTCTACAGCCCGAAGCTGTTCCCTTCCTTCAAAGCTTGCCAGGCGCTGTATTTCAACAGGACAATGCCCGCCCTCATACTGCTCGGATTGTTAAATCCTTCTTTGCAGCGCAGCAGGTACAGCTTCTTCCTTGGCCTGCGTGTTCCCCGGATATGTCGCCAATTGAACATGTGTGGGATGTCATTGGTCGGCGTCTTGCTCGTGATCCTCGTCCTGTTGCGTCTGCAGACGAACTTTGGGTACGCGTACAAACGATATGGAATGCTCTTCCTCAGTCAGACATTCAAACTTTGTTTGACTCCATGCCACGTCGTGTAGCAGCACTTATTGCGGCGCGTGGTGGCCACACAAAATACTGATTCTGATCTCTTGTTCTTGTTTGTTTGCTTTGAACATTTAATCATTTATTTGTACCAGTACCACTCAACTGTGTATTAAATTGCATTCAATTATGACGATTCCTTCTTGGTGTTGCAATTTTCACAAACGTGAGTGTATTATTGGGAGAAAATAAAACATAAAATAGCTGCTTTTGAGCAGGCTAGGAGTCAGTGACGTTGTACAAGAGTTGACCTTGCAATATTATGCAATCCTTTTCTGGATCAGCTATACAAACGTATATTAGCGTCAAGCATATATTTTCGACCTGTACCCATGCGATAACCAAACAGTCACTGCGAATTTTGACTGTGTGAAGCGTAATCAAGCTCGGAATGCTTAATTGATGAAATTTGTAGAGTTTCATTTTAAACAAAATATATGCGACACCTTTTATTGCGTCCGTATTTCTTTAAATTAATACTCTGGTAAAATTCAGTTATTTCATATTAAAAATTGTTCACTGTATAATCTTTTAACATTTAGATAACCTTTTCCATGTCTATCAGTCAATTTCTTTTTTCTCATAGTTTGAATCCCACAAGAAAGAAACTAAAATAAAGTTATCGCGCCACAATCTGAAATGGAATGATTGGAGAATTTATGACTCATACTTTATTTTAAGCAACGAAAATGTATTTAATATCAGAAAGTAGTTCATAGCTGAATAAAAAATTTACATATGAGGAAGTTTAAAAACGTTTTATTAAGAGGCTGCTTTTTACGTAACGTCGTGAGTACACGCAGTCAAAACAAATTCATTTTTTACATAAAATCTCATGGTCACATTTTTGTAATATTAAATGTCAGCAAAAATCAATTTATAACAAACTGTTCTTGAAGTTATTTTCAGAAAGCTAATCAAAAAGCGCATTAGACATGGCGTTTGAACATTTTGTTTTATACTTAAATTCAGGAGCAATTCCTGCTTTAAAAATATATAAAATTCAGTGCATTTTTAATTTTGATATTTTATACATAAATTTAAGTATAACTAGAAAATTTCACATACTAAATTGGCATAAAAGTAGCTGAAGAATACAATAGAAGGATAGTTATAAAATTTAGCACCCGATAAAGATTTTAGAAACCTGTTTCTTAATATAATATTTTTTTTTCAGCTTTAAGTCTTTTGATCAAAATAATTTATTTACCGATTGTTCAAGTGGCTGTCAATTCCTTAACTCAAAAGTGACATTAGTCCGGAATGGGATATTAGTCTCGAAACAGCATTTAGCAATAAAACATTTAAATGCATTGTACCACTTTTCAAATTGTTACCACCAAATATTATCGTCCTGCATTATATTTAAAGAAATTAAATTATGAAGAATCTGCATGAATGTATATATGCTTCTCGCACTTTAAAAAAAACAGCAGTACATACACCTATCCAATTTTGAATAACGTAGTCCTCCCTCCGAAGACCAGCACTTAGAAGCCCTAATTTTGAATTCCGAATGTATTTTAATATCTCTTTCGTATTTTGCAGAACTTCAACGAATTTTTGATTGAGAAATTTAACGATTTCAAAGCTAGCGCTGGCAACACACTGCGTGGAATAAAACATTTTTATCTCCAGCGTGTGACACTGTCTATTAGAAATTCTGAGGATACTCTGTTTTAAAATTTCTGGTTGTAACGAAACTTTCCCCCCAAAAACGTTCTTAATAAAGTTAGAAACAAACGTGAAAGCAGTATCTTTAGTGAAGTTAGTAATCACCACCCAAATCTGCGTTTTTCTGCCGACGTTTCGGTAGTTTTTCAAAGCTTGCGGCCCAGAAACTCGGTAGTAATCCTAATGCCCAATCGCTCTTTAAAAGATGCAGTATATAAGGTATTTATCTCGCCTTCTTAGAGTGCCTTCGAGGTGTAGTGGTCAGCCCGCTCGACGCGTATTCCAGAAGTCCTTGGTTCGAGTCCTGGCGAGGGCACTGCTCATTTTTCATCTCTTCTGCTTTCAAAAAATACCTAATGTCTCTATAGTGGCACCCGAACTTAAATGTAGTGGAGGATGATTCTTCCCCACCAGGATTTGGCGACTGGGACCCCTAATCCCCAATCGCCCTATAAAAAGGGAAGTATATGAGGTATTTCTCCCGCCTTCTTCACATGCCTTCGTTGTGCAGAGGTCAGCACGCTCGGCGCGTATTCGAGATGCATGTATTTTGAGTCCTGTTGAGGGCATTGCTCGTTTTTCACATCTCCTGTTTTCAAATTAACCTAATGATTTTACAACCTATTTCTGAAATTCTGTAAAGTATAACGTCAAGATGTTACTTTTATTACGACCATGTCTTAAATTTCGCATTTACTGTAAAATTACTACCGTTTTAATGAAATTTGGAACATCGTGATTTCTGTCAGCTTCGCATATTCTTGTAAATGGAAAAGAAGGAATGCATAATAAAATTTTTTAAAGTAATTTCGCCTTTAATGTTGCTGAAAGCTATGCAATAAATATTTGTCGATCTTCTTTAACTGGAATACAGGACTGTTTAATAAACTAATTTTTGTCAATAATAATATCACTGAATATATGATAGAAGAGATGATTATAATTCCAAATTTTCCTAAAATGAAGCTGAAATTTAGGAATTTCTTTTGATCGCTGAAAAAATTCTTATTTTCATGCTTTGCATTTAATTTGCGTGAAAAGTCATGAGCAATTTTTCTGTATTCTTCCATGATCGTTTATTTATTTAAAGAACTATGACGAGTTAATTAATACACTCATCAAGAAGAAATTGCTACACCATGAAGGAATGCGGGTACCAATGCGAAAATAACAGGATCGGTAGATGTCAGAAACATGCGCAAATGATTGAATTCGTCTGCGCATCTGGTCACATGATTTTGTCTATAGAAACCAGTAGATGATTTGCTTTCTATGTATCAGGGATGGCTAAACTTCAAGACGATGGGAGCCGCATGACAGATTTTAAGAACGTTCGAGAGCCGCAAGTAAATTTATATCGTTTTAAAAATAATGAGACAGGTTTTGAATATAAAGAAACTCTTAAAGTAAATTAATCAGTATGCGATTAAGATGATTACATATAAATATGAATACATACATGTTAAATCTACTGCTTTGTGTTCAGAAAAGTTAAGTCTCGAGAAAATAATAAATTTGTAACTCTTGTACTGGGCAACTGAGTCTTTTTTCTTCAGATAGAAAAACCAAATATTTTCTTCTAATTCTCTTTATACCTCTTAGTTTATAATTATTGTTGTTTTATTTTAGTATAACTAAAATGAATAGGAAACATATTCCTTAGTCTACAGTTACCTAAAAAATGTAATTAGAGCAATCAGAATCATTTGAATAATCAGAATCTCTCATGACGGCCCATCAGATAACGAAGTTCATACGCATCATTGAAAATTATTGAAACTACCTCTTGAATCGTTACGGTAATTCTGGACATACATGAGCTATTGCTCATATATCTAGTAGTTCATACCGGGCGACATAAACACTTCGTCGAGCACATATTCGATCTGTCTACAGCCGAACTTTTCAACCTACCTATCTGTTTAATTTTCAGCTGTTTTTCAAATACATGGCAAATCAAAACTACTGCACAGAAAGAAAACATACCTGTCACTACTATAATGAATTTATTTAGCAAATGCAGGTATAACATGAAAGCGTAACTCTTTATATTTCTATGGACATGCACAGTTGTTCGATGCGGAGGCCTTTTCTAACATGGCAGACGCTTGCACAATAGTTTAGTTCCTAAGCTCTTGCCGAAAAGGTGTACAGATCCAACATATTCCAATAATTGGACCCATAAAAGAGGTCAAATGACTTACGGTCTCGTCCTGAATTTCTCAAGTAAAATAATTCGGAAGAAAGTTTAAAATAAATTATTGTCAGTCTAACTTAATAAATTATTGTCAGTTACATATTACAAATTTCCAAAAGTTACCTAACCTGCGTATAGAAAGTAAATCTCCAATGAAGTCTGTAGGAGAGGATACGTTATAAAATAAAATATGAGACTTTAAAAATAAACGTTTACGGGAGCAAAATTTCTCATTATTGTCTGAAATTTATAGTGATCAAGCAGTGGTTCATTGTGCAACTTTTCAGTTGGCTACTAAGCTTTCATGAAGGATCTGTCAGATATACATGATGATTGAAAATTAGGAAAACAAAAAATATCAGCAGATTAAAAGAAGTAGAATGCTGGCATCTAAGCCGAGGCAGCTGCAGGCGGCAGTTCTAAAGGGTGAAATTTTTAGATATGCCGGACAGCAAAATGTCTCTTAACTTAGTGCGATATTTACCGACAACTCTAACCTAGTGCGAGGTAGGAAGAAAGAAGGTCATCAAAGAAGAAATCGAAAAATGCAAGAAAATATCCCAACCTAAAGAGATTTCACCAATATCAATACGCCGATTTTGACAGAAACTCTGGAGAAGAGAAAGAGAGTGTTCTGTTGATCACTCATTTATAGATGCAACGTTATTGATATGAAGATTTGATGATTAAGGTGAAAGATCTCTATCTATGTAGAATAACAATATTTGATAAAATGGGAATTAAGCATTTTAACTAAAATCATTGTTAAACCAGTGATTCTTCCCACCACTCCAATTATACCAGCACGCACAACCATTGGTGAAATAAATTATAATCTGTGCCCAGGAGTACCAGGGAATTATTACGAAAGATAAGAGGTTCATGTGGAAAAAATGTTCATTAAGCATATTATTGTGAATGGTTGCGTTCACAATACCGTTCACATAATATGCGCCGATATTATATGCCTGATTTCATCGACAGCCATCCTTGCTGCCGTCTAAAGGCATTCTGAATAAGATAATATGGTTGCCGTATTATCTGGCTCCCTTCAAGTGCCAGTGAAGATTTTTAATCTTCAACATGTGTGGCACGATGGACGCAGGACGTTCTGAAAAACGGATCATCCAGGTGCACATCAGATTCCACCGAAGGGCAAATTCGGCGAATATTTCGTAGCGACCCTTTCGCCACGGCAAGTCATATTAAAACCTACAACCCATTATCAGAGGGGGCATCTGTCTCCTGCCAAATCATCCGTAACAGATTGCATGACAAAAAGATGCGCGCGCAGGCCGCCAGCCAATGGGATTCCTTTAATCCCTCGACGCAGAGTTTCCCGACGTTATCTTCAATGGAAGCACGAATGGCATCGGGTATTGTTTTCAGATGAATTCGAATTTCGGCCGTGGACATGTATAACATTTACCCGGAGAACGTTACCTACAAGACCATATCGTCGGTCGCCACACCGGGCTTCATGGTTTGGGGTGGCATCGTGTTCGGATGCGGACAACCCTTATGCAGATTACTGGCAGTTTAACATCGAGGAAATTGTTATGCCACTAGTGCAGGCCGCCCCGGGCACGTTATTCCATCAGGACAGTGTCCGGCCTCACGTTACACACTCTGAACAGTCTCTATTTAACTGATATCCTTACCTGGCCGGCAGCTTCACCCAATCTCTCTCCCATCAAGCATGTGTGGGCTGCCATCGGACGTGTGGGCATCGCAGGAGCATACCGTAGAGGAACTGAGAGCTGCAGTGGACTAGACATGGCTAGGAATATTTCAGGAGATCATTAATAGCCTCGTAAGCAGTATGCTTTGCCGTTTAGAGGCCTGTATAGATGACTGTTCACTTTTTACGAGTGTAAATTGCCCATTTTGTTTGATAACTTTTTGCTTTCTTTTAATGAGCCTCGTAGCTCCTCTTTCACGACAGAATGTAGTTTTACTGGCGAAACGCTGAACAAGGTGATGATTTACGGCCTCATCTGAAATGAATGCTATACTAAGAAAGAAATTTTGAAGAGAGTGAAACAAGTGAAAGCTCTAAAGGCACTAAATCAAATGAGGAGGATACGCGTGGCAGCACTGCTCATTCAAACTCTGATAGTTTTGTCAATGATGAAACTTGCGTATGGTCTTGTTTCCAAACTCCTACCAACGAGCCAACAAGTCATTCGAATGTGTGTTGTCGTCAAATGTACAGTTTCAACGAACCCATCTTCCAGAAACCTCCAGAGTTCATTAATCGCATACGAACTGCATTCCGTCCCAATAATGCGAGACCAGACACAAGTTTGATCACCTATAAAAAATTATTGGAGTTTGGTTGAAAACTGTTGCCACGCGTATCATACTCGTCTGATCTTGTCCCTCAGACTTTCACCTGTTTCGATCTCTTCAAAATTTCTTTTGTAGTAGAACATTCAACCCAGATGAGGCCGTTAATCAGCACCTCGTTCAGCTTTTCAGTGATAAAGCTAGGTTTATTGAGTGAGACGTTCTTGGAAGGCATACACTAAATCAAAACTCTGTATGGATCTAAGCGACTTATACCTATATGCAGTAAGAAGTTAGAGAACATAAGAAGTGTGTAAAAGATCCTTTTAATTAGAACTCAACGATTTAACTGTTTTAACTTCTTGTGCTTACAAAACCAGCCAGCATTTATGGCGTAACCAAAAAATAATGAATTCTAGTTAAAACTAAACTAAAACCAAGTTAGCCAAAGGCTATGCAGAAAGGATTAGCACCTAGGCTGGCTCATACCTATACCGTTGTGAAAAGCACTATTCGCAAAAGTAAAGCAACGCCGAAGACAGACATTTATAGTAGAATTTCGACTAGCAACGTGGCTTTCAGAAGGCGGAACAGGCTCTGATTAGACTTTCCCTTTAAATACTGTCTCTTTCTACCTTACTTGAATAAGCGTGAAATAAAAATTAGTATTCTGGCAGCAAAACGGAAAGGGAGAAATACAATAAAAATACTAAACATAAAAGCAACTGGTTAGATAAAATAAATGTATACTTTACAAAGTTATCGAACAAGACGGGCAATATATTATCGACTGACCATTGTTTTTTATATAAATAAACAGTGAATTTGAAGAACGTAGAAAAAATGCGTCATGATTTCTCAGTTAATCTACTAAAAATAAAAAAATAATAGCACTATTCTGTAGCTAAAAGTGGAACTTGTAATATTGTCATAAAATTTAAAATAATAAAATCAACATTAAATAAAAACATTTGCGGTTATTTCCAACTGCGGTTATTTTCAACAATGACAAATCTGAAGTTCGTAAATGTTATTATTTCACCAAGCTCAAAAGAGCTTAATAATTAATTTTAAATTCGAAAAATGTTAGATATTTATTTGGTTTATAATATGGAAATTTATCACTATATTAAATAATTCCTATAAATGAAAACTGTTAAATAGCAACATACTTAATTGAAAGGGAAAAAAACATTTATTGTTTTAGAATTTAATCAATTAGTATCGCAATTAACAGGAAAAACAAGAAATGTTATCGAGATGTACTCTATGGCGACGTTAAATCATTAAAATGACGAAACGCAGATGTAAACGCTGCAGGTGGTTTAAAGCTCAAGGCTGCATGATGAAACACATGCTGAACTGATCATAACTTCTCCTGAAGTATTCTTATAATTTTATATTCTATTCAAGAATGCCTTATATTGGAAAATTAACTCATATATTATCTTTTTAGCGTTTCACTTCTTAAAAGGTTTTTTATTTTTTAAATTTCAGTTGTAAATTCGTTAATGTAAAGAAAAGAATTTAAAACCTTATTTGTTTAAAAAATCGTCTTTTTTTTCACAAATATATGTAATTGGCGATCGTTAAATCTGAACTACAAATAATGGTTCGTACACTAATGAAAAATATCCCTTATTAGATAAAATGTAAATTTTATAATGTGCTGGAAATTAATGTCTGTTCGTTGCAGGAAACTGCATTATGTCTTGCCATGCATTTCAAAAACTTAATCTTTAGTACTTAAATTCAGATGCTCTGGAAATAACACGGTGTATATATATAATGGTTTTAAAATGGATTCAAATGACAGTTTTTTTTATACCCATCACTTTACTCGGCCTTTATTTTCACAATCCTTCGTCATATACTTCAAATTACCGAAGTGATTTAAATGATGAAAGTATTCATGTTTTGTAAATGTCAAATAATAATAATAATAAATTTGGACAAATAACAAAATCTAGCTTTTAATAGGGTCTCCTGGTTCCTATATTTATATTTGGAGCAGTTATATGCTCGTTATGAAAATAAAAATACGAGAAGTTTGACTTCTGATTACAAAAACTGACCCAGAGATGTTTTGTTGAATCACTAAAATTTCCGAAGCAAGAGACATGAAAAATGAGAAGTGTTCTTCCCGGGACTCGAACCCGGACCTCTCGAATACGCGCCGAGTGTGCTACCGTTACACCACTTAGGTATGCAGAAAGGAAGGGGATAATACCATATATACACCCCCCCCCTTTAAAGAAGGACTGGAGATTAAAAGACCCAGTCGCCAAATCCTGGCGGTGAAGAATCATCATCTACCACCTTTTAGTTTGGGCGCCACTACAGAGACATTTTTTTGGAAGCAGAATATGTGAAAAATATGCAATGCTGTCTCCGGGACTCGAACCTGGATCTCACGAATACGCGCCGAGTGTGCTACCGATACACCCTGAAGGTATGCAGAAAGGAAGGGGAAATACCATATATACCCCATTTTAAAGAGCGACTGGGGATTAAGGGACACAATCGCCAAATACTGGTGGTGAAAAATCATCGCCTACCATTTTTTAGTTTGGGCGCCACTGTAGAGACTTTTTTTTTAAGCAGAGTATGTGAAAAATGTGCAATGTTTTCACCGGGACTCGAACCTGGACCTCACGAATACGCGCCGAGTGTACGACCGTTATTCCACGCATACACAAAGGAGGGAGAAAATACTTTATAGTTTAACTTCAAAATTTGCAATTTTTGTTGTCATTTTCATCTTGTCTTGACGAATCGTTGAATTAGGTTTGAATAATTCGCGGAAATAAGTTTAAATGAAGTGTAGCCAAAACTCTGTATAATTTATTCGAACGTACAAGGAAGTCATGTGATAGCTATATCAATTTTTTTAAACCAATCTTCTATTCATAGTCTAAACATAATCGCTAGTAATCATAATCAGTTATTAATAGCACTAACAGTATGCATTTCTTCTGGCGATTGCTAACTGCTCTAGTGATTATTCATTTGCTCATATTTTAGTACTCACTGTGAGTGACAGTGAATAGTACTTACTATGACTAGTAATATTCATAATACTTTTCCTAAGTTTTCGCGCATCTAGCATAGTGTTATTGCGTTTTTACCATCCTTTATTGGACAAAGAACCGCTTTGTTTGATTACAAGCAAGTAATTCTTAATTTCTAAACTTATCCAAGTACTAGCCTGAAAATGTTTTTATTTAATGTTGATTTTATTATTCCAAATTTATGATAATACTAGCCGCTGCGCGGCCAGCCTTCGTCTGGCTTTTAAGTGTACCGGAATAATGCCTAAAGAGAACACCAAACATTAAATTTGAAAACTGCACAGAATTTTACTCTGCAGAACAATTTTATCGAAAAAGAAACAAAGAACAACGTTAAAAAAATTCAGTTGAAAATGCATTACATATAAAAAGCATACAATGAAATAAGCAATATCCCTTAATGCAAATATTAATCATCCTAATAAATAAATTAACCAACTTCCTGCTGCCTTCTCTAGACAAACGTCCAGTATCCAAGAGAAACATTAAATTTAAAAACAACACAGAATTATCGCCCTCATTTTTCCGTGCTGATATCAGCAACAATGGCTGTGTGCCATTGTTGTTCATATAATGAGAGAAAATTATCAATTTGATACTATTTCATCTTGTCTAGATGCATCTTGTGTACCAGATTTCATAGGCCTGGGTCTATTAGCTTACGCGCAGTACGAACGAAAGACACCTACACACACAGAAAGACTCGCCCTTTTAAATATAGATCTATAAATTAATTAAACAATTTACCTTTGCAAAAAGAAACAATCTTTCAATTTCTTAAACTGTTCAATAGAGTAAAATCTCGCTTTGCTATAGCCCATTATGTCTTAAAAGGACGCGATTTCGTCAGAAAACACAAAATTAAAAAAAAAAAAAAACTAATTCGAATTTCGAAAAACTCGCTTCGAGGTGCACTGGCTCATGCAAAAAAATCATGCAAAACGTTTCAATATCTTACAAACAGTGAAATAAGCAAAAAATAACATGAAAGAAACTCAAAAAACAAAACATTTCGCGCAGAATTTTACTCTGCAGAACAACTTTATCAAAAAAGAAATCAATAAAAATGTATTATACATATAAAAAATGACAATGAAATATGCAGTATCCCTTAATACAAATATTACTTATCCTAATAAATAAATTAACCAACTTCCCTTTGCAAAATCTTAAGAACTCAAATGGTATAAACAGATTAAGAACTTAAACAGATTAAAAAATATCATGCAAAACTTTTTTATAATTAAAATTATATATAATTAAAACATAATATTACAATGAAATAAACAATATCCCTTGTAAAATGTTAATTATCCTAATAAAGTAATTAAACAATTTACCGTTGCAAAAAGAAACAACTTTTTAATTTCTTAAACTTTTCAGTCTCTTAAAAACAGTAACATAAGAAATACGATTAAAGATTGTTGCCAATCCGAAATTTTTAAAAGAATGAAACTATTCAAAATGATGCAATTTCATCAAAAATCTATCAACAACAATAAGAAAGGAAAATTGTTGCCAAAACTACATTTTAAAATATCTGAGATGTGAGAAGTGTATTCGGAAGCTTCATTTAAAAAATTTTAAAAAAATACAAAATATTATTATTTTTCCAAAATTCTTTTTTTAAAAGGAGTCGAAAGGATTAAAGTTCAACGTGTCCAAAAATCAAAGGAAAATAAACAGCACATTTTTTAAAATAAGTTTTTTTTAAAAAAATTCCGCTGAAAAGGTGTTAAGCTCACCTTCCTAAATAAATTCGTATTTAATCGATTTATTGAAATACGAAATTTATTTTAAGTTCGTAAAATAGCTAAGTGTCTACGCTTCACGACGATGTAAAAATGAAATGTATAGAGTGAAATCTCGCTTTCCTGTAGCCCATTATGTCTCAAAATGACGCGATTTGGTCACAAAACATAAAATAAAAAAAATTCTAATTCGAATTTCGAAAAAATCGCTTCGAGGTGCACTGGCTCTTGTGTAGATACACCTATGTACCAAATTTCGTGGCCCTGGGTCTATTAGCTTACTCGCAACACGAACGAAAGACACACACACACACACACACACACACAGACTCTTTGTTTTATTATATGTAGAGATTACAAGCTCCACTTTTAGCTACAGAATAGTGCTTATTTTGAGGATTTCGTGATAAAATAATGATAGTTTAAATAGTGGAATGGTAGAAAGTCTAGCAAGTGGGAAAATAATTAACCCAGTTGGCATATTAAATACAGAAATCTTTTAAATATGTTTTAATTAAATGCTACAATTTCATTTCGCTGTGATAAAGATTTTCAATGCCTTCAAGAAAGGACTCAGTGGCAGGTGATCAAAAGGTGATCCACTAACAAATTTAAATGTTTTTAATAATAGTAACAATCGTTTTTTAATAATACTACTTAGAACAAATGAAGTATTCTTCATTTTGCTGAATTTTGATCAATACCTCGTGAATGACGAGCAGTGTACCAAAAATCAAATAAAATTAACGAACAGCAGTAATAAATTATGGACATTTCAAACCAGTTCAAGATTAGGTGCATGTATAAACTTGGAAGTTGAAAATTATGTTAATAAGAAACAGGTTAAAAAATGTGTTATCTTCGACAGAAAGAAGACATTCGTCTGTTTTAAAGTAAAGTGATTTACTTTATTTTCTTTAAATAAGATGCAAATGCGAAACTGGTGACTGCATCCTGAAAAGTGTTCTATTGGAAGCAAATGTCTTAGTGCAATAATTTGGCGAGCTTTGGACCTTCAAAAAGCTCTTTTTTCTTTAAAAATAGGAGTGTATTATTGATTATTATAAACAGCATTAGCAAAGTATCTGCTTTGAAAAAAGGGAAGCTTACAGGAATACTTTTCTAAGAATTCAAAGAATATTAATTTACCATCTTTAATCTATATTTATCTAGTGGATTACACGTCCTTTAATTTGATTCGTATATTTATTATATGTGAGCTTAAAAAAATGTCCATGCTGTGGCCAAGATAAATTGAAGATTCATATGTTTATTAGTTTAATTCGTTTGGTTACTGGCGAATTAACACATTGAATATTTTTATAGATAAAGTGTGTAAGTATGGTAATAATTCAATCGGACCTATCCTATTAATCAGACCTATCCATCCAATTTATATAGACCATATGATCATGATTTGGACCACCTCGTTCACTTTACAAACGAGGACGAGTGAATAAAAAGGTAGTATAAAGTAATAAAATTAACCAAAAAATTATGCATTCAACATGGTTGTATGCCATTCAATTCTTTTACGGTTTTGAATAGATATCACAAGAATATGGTTGCAAGTATGGTTTCACATTAATCTATAAAGAGTAATCGAAAGGTTTAAGCTTGTGAGATGAAAAATATTATTGAGAATTTTGTAGAATATAACGTGAACGACCTTAAGAAAGCGAAGGTTTTGCGGAAAAATAATGTTATAGGAGCAAGTCTGTTTAAAATATAGGTAAATGGCTATCTCGCTAATTTGGTGAGATATGGTCAAGTTGGCCATAGTTTAAGGATTAATTTTTATTACTAAAATTGGTAAGAAATTGCTAGAATTCGCCAAACTTGGCGACATTTTGGATCCGTTCCCTGTATAATTATAATTGGTACAATATCTGATACCTACATGTAGCAGCAACCGTACATGTTATAAGGTATTTCTCCCGCCTTCTTCGCATGTTGTCTTGGTGTAGTGGTCAGCACGCTCGACACGTATTCGAGAGGTCCGTGGTATGTCTCTGCAATATCTTCCTGTAATTTCGAGAAATGGAAGGTACTAGAGATTTCTTGGCGACCGGGGTGGGGGCACTGCGTAAGACCGGAAAGAGCATTAGTTCCCATGAGAAATGTTGAGAGAACTCCGTGCGAGCTTCGCTGTTTAGGTGTGCTTTGTGTTTAACGTTCATAGTTTAATTATTGATTGTGCTCTGTTATACTGAGAGGAGCTGTACGAATTTTTTTGGGAGTGTTTCTTTTGATAAAATAAATTCTATCAAGCTGTCATTTGTTCTGTGTGCATACATTGATAAGCTATCGAGTTAAAATTTTGTACGCACACTGTCTGTAAAAGGTAATACAGTGTGGTAAATGATTTTCTTAAAACTCGATTTAGTTGCGTTTTTAGTTAACGTTCAAATGATTTTCGGGCATATCCTCTTTTAACGACCAGAATGAAAATATCAGAGATTTAATATTTGCGTCATCGGATAAAACAGAAAGAATTTTTAAAAAATATTAAACGAGTGTACGTGAGATTTTTAAGATAATTTCTGTGTTTTTTTTGGGAACATCGCCAGATGTTTTTCGACAGTTTAGCGTAACAGAATTGTTGGAAGTAAATAAGTGATTATTCATTATGGAAAAATGATTTTTGGGGAGTGGCGCCCCAGGCACGCGTGATGCGCGTCTGCGCTGAAATTCTAATCATTTGCATATCTCATCTCCGCTAATGCGTATTGTAAATTTTATGTTCTTTGCATGCTTCCTTCAGGATGTTGCATTTACGGTGGCCAGCAGTGTATTTAAAGAGTTTAATAAAGGGCAGTTTTAACCCTTCTTCAGTGGAATCACTAGTTCTCAAGATTCGACACAACAGAAAGACAGTAGAACTTTACAAAACAAATATTTCTCCCTGTTTTAAAGCCAGAAAAGAGGTAAAATCATATTAATCTGGAGACTTTCTAGAATTTTTTGAAAACTTTCTAGGAAGTTCTAAAAAGAAAGTTTCTAGAAAGCAGCGTTTTTATGAACGTTTATTCAACTCTCTCATAGTGTTTGTCAACACGATCAAAACTTCTCAGATGATTTTTAAACTACATTAATGTTTGTAAAAACTGCAACACCATGAAAGAATTTTCAGAAATGAATGAAATTTATTCCACATATTACTCATAGTGGTACAAATAAACGATCATATTTACAAGATAAAAAACAAAAGGAACGTCGGAAATCAGTACCTTGTGTGTCCACCACGCTGAGTGACGGGAGCCTGTACACGTTGTGACATTGAATCACACAGATTCTGAACTTAATCCTGGGTACTGACATTCCATATGGCTTCGACTTGATGCAAGAGTTCAGTCTTAGAGTGTGTCTCACCAGCTATATTAGCGAGTCGCCGACCAGTGGGATCTCAGACATGCTTAATGAGGAACATACCCGGGTAATAAGTAGGCCATGAAAGAAGCGAAACCTGTTGTGCCCTAAAGAAGGCTTGCGTAGTCTGAGAAACATGTGCACGGGCATTATCCTGCTGAAATACTGCTCCCAGAATGCATCGAAGAATGGAATGGGAAGGAACTCTGACTCCACAACTTCCCTAATGTAGCGATCATTGTTGAGGTTGCCCACAATCTGTGCTATATGGGTTCGAGAATTATACCCAGTAGCTCTCTACACCCTGATGCCAGGCGTTTTTGCGGTATGGCGCTAGACAACACAGTGTGGGAGTAGATGTTCCCCTCTGTAACGTCTTATGCGTCTTCCATCCATGCACTCCAGATTCTGGCGAGATTCATCTGATAAAAAACGTGTTTTCACAGGGCGCGCAACACACTGTGTTGCCGTTCTCATTGAAGTCTGAGATGTCTGTGATTCAGCGACAGGGAAATTCTGTGTACAGGAACTCTTGCACGTCGTTCATGCTGCAACAGATGGCGAGGAACAGTGGAGCTAGACAATACAACACCTGAAGCCGTGCTCCAACGTTGTACCAACACACGAGAGGATGCTGTGCGATACGTCACAGCCATGCGGATGAGGTGTCTGTCATCCCGTGCCGATATGCTGTTGCATACAACACTGCTAGGATTTCGCCTTGTTTGGTTCTCTGTCCGTTTCTTCAAAACACGCATCACTGTTGTGACATTTCGCTGCGTGCGGGCCTCAATTGCTCAATACGAAAGTCTACTTCTGGCATACCGAAGATACGGCCTCGTTCGAACTCCATTGGTTCTTAGAATGATATTCTCCGCTGCTGATGAGGCTGGTTGAAACTAATTAAAAATTCATCGCAGACAGAGGACGATAAATAGATTAGTTTGCTTAATTCTTTCATGATGCTGCAGTTTTCAGAAACATTGGTGTATTTCTAATAAGCTATAGAGCTCACATTTTCCACACGCATTCCTTGTGGATAACAATAGAATGTGGTGAAGCGAGTTCAGGTCAATTTATTATTTGTTTTAATTTAATACTCAAATGATTTTTAACAGAAATCTTCGTTTAACGAACAAAGTAAAGCGCTCAGAATTTTAGTGTTTGCACCATCAAATAGAGTGGAAAAAATATTTTAACTGAAGTTTATCTGAGGTAAACGTAATTTCGGGTTTTTTAGCAAAACTGTTAGATTATTTTGACCATCTCATAAACAGAATTATTGAAAATTAAATAATGATTATTCATTGTTGAAACTTTTTCCATTGAATAATTTTACTGACAATCTGTCAATGAGACTAAAACGTTACTGCTACGAATTTTGTGCATATATAAATAATTTTAGTAAAATTATATCTGAAATTATTGTAACTTTCTGTGTAATGTAAAATGAAAATCTAAAGAAGCGAAGCTTTTCTGGAAAGGTGAGAATACAGGGGCAGATCTATTTAGCACTCAGTAAATGGCTGTCTTGCTGAAATGGCGTGATATCGCATAGTTGGCGACGACTTACACTGGTGTGCAAAAATTAAGGACGAAATCGAAAAATTAGCATAACAGCTTATAAGGTATATCCCCCACATTCTTAGCATGCCTTCGTGGTGTAATGGTCAGCACACTGAGCCGGTATTTCAGAGGTCCGTGGTTCGATTCCCGGCGAAGGAATTGCATATTTTTCAAGCTGAACGAAGAAGCAGAACGGACAGAAAGACCAATCAGGAGATTAAGTAAGGTGATGTACAGTAGCACATGCGCAGATATGCAGGTAGACGTAATGGGGGAGTGTCTGAGTAGTATAAAGCATGTTGTCGGTGTAAGATCAGTATTTCTGGCAAAGAGATTGCACGCCGTATGGCAGTTAAAATCACACCGAGTTGCTACCTCAGCGAGAAATGGCGAATAATCAATCTGTTAGACGACATCTGGATACTTTTACCCGAGGTCGAATCATTGGGAAGTTGGAGGAAGGCCGCAGTGTGACAAGAGTGGCTGCAGAGTTCGGAATTGCTCACAGCATCGTTTCACGACTTTGGAGACAATTTCAAACTACAGGAACAGCTATCTGGGGCTTTAGTAGTGGTCGTCCACGAGGAACCACACCCGCAGATGACCGGTATATTGCCTTACAGGCCAGAAGAAACAGGCGGCAGACAGCGGGAGAAAATCCTAGACACACGACACAGGCGACTGGACGACCGATATCGCGTTTTACCGTGGCCAGAAGACTGCACGGTGGTGGTCTGTTTGCACGACGCCCTGTGCGGTGTGTACCTCTAACGCCTGCCCATCGGAGAAGGCGTTCTCTGTGGTGCCGGGAACACCGGAATTGGAGAGACAATGAATGGGGACGAGTACTCTTTACAGATGAGAGCAGATTTAGTCTGAGTTGCGATTCTAGACACATACACATCTGGACAGAGCGGGGAACACGCAATAACCCCTTCAACATCATCAAAAGGGACTGTTTTGGAGGTCGCGGAGTTCTCGTTCGAGCAGACATAATGCTTGGTAGCCGGACCGACCTTCATATCTCCCAAGGAGGTTCGTCACCTGGGACTGCTATTGTAACGAGGTTCTTCTTCCTTACATGCGTCTTTTCACAAGGGCTATGGGTCCTCAGTTCCTCTTCATGGACGACAACGCTCCACCTCATCGCACAGTTACTGTCGAAGAGCTGTTGGAGAGTGAAGATATTGAACACATGGATTGGTCGGCAAGGTCTCTGGATCTAAATCCCGTCAAGCATGTACGGAACTTACTAGGGAGACCCGTGGCAGCACGTAACTTATCGCCAGTAACGATTCCGAAACTGCGATTGGTGCTACAAGAGGAACGAGCAGCAGTGTCTCAACAGCTCATTAACAACCACATATCCAGCATGCACAAATGATGTGAAACCTGCCTAGCAGTCAGGGGAGATCATATCCCCTATTAAAGACCGGATGTATCTTGCTGGACACCCATCACAGGGATGTTTCGGCCTTCAGTCGCATTGCGCTCCATGCTACGTTTTCAATAAAGCTTCTTTTTATCCCTCTGATTTCTCTTTTAGTAAGTGTTGCTTACATTACTCATGTCCTTACGTATTGGGGATCTTACGGTATTAAATGTGTTGATTTGGAAAGCTTTTGTACAAAGTTATATTGAAAAAACCGTCTCGTCCTTAATTTTTGCACACCAGTGTAGTTTTATCTTTAAATCGGCGACTCATTTTTATTTCCAAATTTGGCGAGAAACCGCCAGAAGTCACCAAATTTAGTGTCTGGCGATCTTTTGGTCTGGTATCGCAATATAAAGATCCATTTGTCGACCTTTTGCTCCAGTTGCTCAGCATCGTGTAGAAAGCAAAGATTTTACGCAGATTACCAATATATTTCGTCTGAATTTCAAGTTGGAAACGCTCAAGTACATCCCAGTGCCGATTAAGTTTCTTCCGCTATTTAAAAAACAGAAAGAAAAATTGCTTTATATGTTTAACGAATTTTAACATATTTGATAGTAACAATATCAGAAAATCAGTATATTACTCATTGCATGATATGATGCACTCCACTAATAATATTTGCCATATACGCTAAATGTAATTGCCATATACTCTAATAAATTGCTTGATTTGTAATAGATTGACCGTATACAGATTCGACAATAGGTTCGTAAAATTTATTTTACCAAAAGAAACATTTTACAGTTCCGGATCTTTCCCCAAAAAATACTAGTACAGGTGTTCACAGTATCACAGAGTACAATCAGTAGTTACACCTGAAAGTACTAAGATCGTCAAACACGGCGTAATGCAAAGCACACCTAAAAAGCAAAGCTCACATGGAGACCTCTCTGTACTCCGTACTTAACACTGAACTAAACAATTGAGAAACTGATGCTATTCCTAATCTTATATAGTTTTATAGAGGCCGTTGAGAAACCTTTAGTACGTCCCACTTCTTGAATTTACTGGGAGGCATATGAGGGCTGGGTACGTTTACAGTTACATATAGGGACATTTATTCAATCACAGTACCAATTACAGTTATGTAGGGGCTGATGCCAAATGTCCCCTAATGATCGCCAAGTTCTGCGATTAAAATTATTCGGAAAAACCATCGCTAGCTTGGCGATATCTCGCCAATTTAGCGAGATACGCATTTACTCAATTTTAAATAGACCTTGCCACTGTTAGACAAGCATTTCATATTACATTACAAAAAATATTACAGTTTCACACGTAACTTCATTAAAATTATTTACGTATATTCAAAATTGGTAACAATATTTTACTTTTAGATTTTAGAAATAGATTTTGCTTAGCCACTGGAAATAAAAAAAAATTAGAAATAGATTGCGTAGAAAAAACACAAGAAAATATCTCTTGGGTATTTAAGATATTTAAATTTTGCACAGTGTATTTAGTATAAATGTTGCATATTTTCAGTAATAATTAATTCAGATGCAAGCACTGAATTATTATTAACCAAGAACATAAAATGGTATGACAATACTCTACTTTGAATCTTTCAAACTTTTAAACTTACACAAACTTGAAAATTTAGTGTTTGAAATAGAAATTCAAAATTTTAATTTGCCGTTATAGTATTTTTAAAACCTGAAGTTGTACGACTTTGGGTTATTCTAGAATACGTAACTGCAAGAACATAGGGACATTTATTACTAAAAAGCACTTAGCTTTCAGAAATAATTGTAAGTGATATACGGCAGGGAATTACAGCAGAATTTCCTCGAACAAATTGCCATTTTATGCATACTTTTACAAAGAGTTTAAAATTGTATCAAATTGTTCAAAGTAGTAATTAAGGACAAAACGAAAAAACTTTAATGTTGTCACGTAAAAAATATTTCCCACAGTTTTTGATAGATCACTTTAATTAGAGTCATTTATATTGTACTGCAGAAGTCTCTGTAAAACGGAAAATAAATTTTTTAACAGAATTGATAAGAAAATCTTTCCTGCAATTCCGTCATTTCAGGATCAAGGACTTACTTAAAATCAGCTAAACGGCCATGAAAAAAGCCCGTAGCAACAGAAAAGTTTCAGTGTTTGAAGCTCCAAGAATTCTTTCCAAGGATATCAAGATATTTTTAATGCATTAAGAATTTGCATAAAAATATTTATTGCTATGGTTCCTTTCCATGAACTAATTAAAAAATGCATCAAATTAAAGAATATTTATATTATATATTCTTAAGACCGAACAGTGTAGAATAAAATTTCAAAATATTGCAAGTAATTATTAATAATCTAAGTTGGAAAAATCTGATGTGAACACCACATGACTTCCTTGTATGGTGTAATATATTGCAGTCATTTTCCTCGCATTTAATTTAAACTTATTTCCCCGAATCCTTAATTAACCGATCCTACAAGGCAAGTTAAAATTAACATCAAAAACTGCAAATTGATATTAAATATGACGACCAAGTTTTGTCATCGTGAGTCAAAATTCTTGTTGTATTTAAATTTTCCATAACGAGTATTAAATCTTTCCCAAATATAAGTATAGGAAACGGAAGACTACATTGAGAGTTAGATTTCGTAATCTGTCAAAAATCAGTTACATATTACATATATATGTGTGTGTGTGTGTATAAGATAAAAAATAGTAAATTAAAATTACAATTTAAACTAACGGTACTCTTATTTCTCTCTTCTCCATTCTAAGCTTCGTAATAAGTTTCTGGACTGCGTCATTTTTAGATCAATACATCTTCTCTGGCTTGCGTAACGTTAATGACGTAGCTAATTCGTAACCTGGACTCAAAATTTTGAGAATTGAACCCTTTTTAACCTAAACCCAAATCTTTTCTTAGTGAGTCTCCGTATTGGATAATTGCGGACGTTTTTGCTTCTCTATCAGTGTCGTCTTCTTTCTATGGCAACAGTATAAAAAAAGTAACTATTCTGGAAATACGCACGAGTACGTTGCCAAGCGAATTGTAGCCAAAAATGCCAATTGAAATAAAAATGAATGTTTAATCTTACTGGCTGCAAATATGTATATATATATGTATATTAATTTAATATATAATACGTTTTAAATATATTTTACAAGCCGTTTTAGAAAAAAAAAAGAGTACTTTATTCTATCCGTACGTACAGACCTCACGCAAAAACATAGTCAAAATGGATATTTCTGTTTAAATATGATATCCAAAATTTTTGCTATCACAATACGTGCTTTGCTTCGCATAATGAAGTAAAAATAGGTATATTTAATATAATTTTTACAAATACAGGAAGCTCAGTGAAAGATGCGAATGATATTTAAATATAAATTTTGTTCTCATTGTAAAATGTTTATCGTGCTGTAAGGTTAAACTTTCGTTGACTATATCCAAAAACCAATCTAATGCTATTAGATTATTGGATGAATTATCGCCCCGTCTTTACATTCAGACTCAAATTACTAAAGAAATAGAATAATTATCAAACTAAAACATTATTTTTTTCTCAAGTTAGCTAACAGCTACATGACTTTAGCAAAGTTATAACTTACATTTCTTGCGATTTGAATAGATAACAAGTATTCAAATTATTTACAAGTCATAGTGTAATTATGTCATTATAATTAGTCATAGTGTATCACGAATTGCAGAGCAAGCCGAACAGCCTTACTCTGCAATTCGTTCTTACTAACTTGATTTCAGTCAAACACAAACTCACCAGTTGGTTGTGCAGTCCTCTGAAAAGGCAGCAACAGATGATCTTCAGTACGGCAAGTTGTGTTTGTCAACACTTTCTCTTAAACTTAGACTCTCATTCATTATTTACATTCACTTCATTTACATTTTCTGGTGCAGTCTAGTAGGAATACTGGAAGTGCGGGAAAGATTGAACGTAAGAACAACTAGTTACCAGAATTCGAACACCAGACCTTCCGACCACTACCTAGAGATACTTTCACATTATACCAAGAAGACATGTTGCAGAGAGGGAGAGAATGTCGGAACTTCGAAGCCTGTCCTCTGGTTGCTTGGTGTAATTTTGTCACTATAGGAATTATTTTTATTTCTTTTCTTTACTTTTATGCTAGAGTATTTCAGGAATTTAAAACTACAAACAGCAATGATGTATTAATTATACAATGAAAGCCATAAGTATTAGTATTCTCATTTCCTCGTAAGACGTTCAAAAGTTTAACCTGATACTAGCATTTGAATGGCACAAAGAAAAAAGAAACATACAGGAATTAAAATGGAGATTTATAGCATTGTGACTAGAGTAATAATTGTTCCTTAACCGGTTCCTAGTCGAAATCTTTAATGCATCGAAGAACTGTTCATTCTTTTCACAAGCCTCTTGCGAACTGAAACAGTAGTTAACGACGCTGACTGCCATACCGAAGGGCCTGGGTTCGAATCCCGAAGAAGGCATGAATGTTTGTAAATATATAACGTCTGTGCGGTATGAGGGCACTCTAAATATGTTTCGAGCCGAAAGTCCTCTCGAGAGGTTGGTGGTATAGGAAGAGGAATGAAAGATCCTTGGACCCGTCCTCCTGGGGTGTTCTCCATCAAAAGTCATACTCTCACCTGTATGGTGCTCAAGGCTCTACCAACGACAGGCGCAATCTTGCACTCCTTGCCACAATGAATTTTGTGGGCTTCTTCTGATGCTCCTGTCACACAAGTGAGATAAGTTACAACAACAAACCTCTTGCTCAAGCAGTCTTAGTGAAATAAATGTGAAAGATAACTAATCTTAAAAATGACGTCTTTTATCATGAAATAAGTTGCTTCACTATTTAAGCGACATTAATTTTTAATTGAATATCATAACAGCAAACATTTATACCTAATATCTGCATTATTATTTTTAAATTTATTCGTAAATTTTATTTACATAAATACGTGATTTTTATATTTCATATCTTGAATTCATGAGGGATTAATTCTTAAATTAGTAGGCTAATAAGTGTTTAAATTACACCTATTGTTTTGAGCGTTAATCTGCGTACGAATATCTGATTGCAAATTAAAAACTTTTGTGAACTTTCTGTTTCTAAAATTTTAAAATATTTTGCTAACTTTCTGAAATTTTAATGGTAACTCTTTTCGATGATGGACAGCAATCTGAAATTTTCAGATTGATATCCAACTGAAAAAAAATTAAGTTATTAATATAATAATTATAAGCTACGCTGTAAGAGCTGTATGATTGTTAGAAGAGGAAATAAATCCTATTCTTTCAATCTGTTTTAGGCTTTCCTGCCCCGATGAGCCTTACGCGAAATCCAGCTTTGCCCCCCTTACAACACCATGCCCGTTGTAGGATGTATATTGTTGCGTTCTACGGATTCGTAGATTTGGAGTGACCGATGATGAAGAAGAATCAAAACACAATGTTTTCACCAGTATTACTCAGGACAGCTCCAAAAACACGTTTACAGTCATCGAAAAACTGCAAAAAACACGTTTAAACAATCAGCAACACAGCCTTCAGGCTATCGGGCTATAACAGTGGAGACTGCTTCACGGCAAAGCACTAGTGTACTAGAAGATTTTTTAGAATATCACTGTATTCAATTCTTGGACTGGAAGGTAGCTGCAAGTCTGACTGTGAGATTAAAGCAGGATAATCTTCTTCTTTTTGGAGAAGCTGCTTTCTTTTCGACTGGAATGGGCTTTTGGAAATGCTTCTGATATAGACTTTAAATTCCCTGTAAGAGCTCACGTGGGTTTCTGAACAAAATAAACATTTACGTTTTTCGTCTGATTTTAATGTAAAAGTGTTGCTTCTGTGAATCCGGTGCAATTTTCGCATTTGACTGCTTTAAAACAATTAGCTTGAGAATGTCCATATTCCTGATAGTTGAAGCAGTGGAATTGGTCCTTTTCTGGGATTGTACTTCTCAATATATACCTTGAAATTGAATATATTATTTAATTTGTAAATGGCTTAGCCGTTGGTATTTCTTTGCAGCTCGAGTAAATAAATTAGTAAAAGATTTTGTTATCATCCATTTTCTTGAAGAATTGTTTGACTTTAATGATGGGAATAATCTACCCTCGAGATCGTGAAAAATTTCGGATTGTGTGACAGTATTTGGAATTTTTTTTTAAATTAGTGTAATCTTAGTTTCTGTTTCCATCTGATAAGTATGAAAATAGACTTGCGCTCTCTGCAGTCTTGCTATGGAATTTTTGAAGTCAATTATGGAATTGGTTTGAAGGTAAATTGCTCGATTTTTTGTGTCTGCCTCGAAATGTTCGTTACAGGTTTCATATAATATTTTATTAATGGGAGGCTAATGAAGATTAGGTTCAGTAATGACGACTGGAGGAATTTTCTTTTGCTGGTTTGAATTATCTTCACTGATTTCTTTTTCTGATTTTAGAGTTGTTAATCTGTTTGTTCAGTTTCTTTAACCGTTTTCTCTGGAATTGATTTGCAAGTTTTCTTGGGTCTAATCCATCCATTTGTGTTAGCTGATTTATCATTATTTCTAGAAGAAATTTGTGAATTTATTCTGCCTAATTCCTACCTGAGTGTATTTTCTTTAACCTTATTTTCTAATAGTTTTTTAAACTCGAAAGCAAGTTTGAGTTGTTCTAGGTTATTAGGTTGTTCTTTCAAGATTCTTTCAATGGTAGATGAAAGAAGATGAAGCTTTATTTCAGGTGTTAATTCTGAAGGGTTAATACAATTTTCCTTACAGTTTTGACTAGTATCATTTACATGTGTGATTTCTTGTTGGTTGGCAATGAGGTTCGGAAAAACATTTTTAAATTTATCGAAGGTGCAGGCTAATTCGTCTGGCTGCTTATTTAATTTAGATGCTGAGTGTTTTATTAAGTTTCTTCTGACTTAAATCCGTTTCCCTAGCTCTAGATTTTAAGAAGTCCTCTCGGTTAAATCTAGTACTGGAAATTGAAGTGGACGAATAATCTGAATCCATCTCGTTGTCACTCTTGTTCCTATCAGCCCATAATTTATCCGGCGGATCTTTAGTGACCATCGATCGAGGAGAGAGGAGCTCAAAAAATACTTATACAGAGTCAAGTTGATAAGCATAAAAATCTTGAACGTGTCTCTAGGAGCTCAGTCGTTCAAAGGCTTCCTACTGTGCTTAAAAGTAGGGTTTACATAGCTTTTTGCCTGCCTTCGCAAACATTCTGGGACAAACAGGTAAGAATTCGTTCTAGAATGTTCTCCATCCGTCTATGGTATATCGCCAATTTTGTCTCCAAATGTCGCCAAATCTGACAACCCTAAACCCGCTTTGCGGACCGCGACAGGGCATTTTGTAACAATATCTATTTTAAATTATACGAACCTATGCCAGTACCCCATTAAATTCAAATCTGTCCGTCAGATGGAGACGTCTGGAGATGATCGACCAAATATAAATGTTTTCGCAATTTTGAGCACTAGTATGTTTGAGTTTAACGATGAAGTTGAAATTCTTGTGAAATGTTTAACGGCTCTTCATAGCTCAGTTGGTAAGAACATGTGGCCGTAGACAGGAAAGTCTGGATTCAGTTCCTAGTTTAGGCACAGCTTCCGTAGTGGGGTTATTATTGGTATTTTTTCACCTGGACGACATGCCTTATAACAACACCTATCGTCCATAAAATAATTGAAATACGATGATGAGATCTAAAAGCACTTTTCATTTAATAAAAATAATTTTATAATAATTTTTTCTGCAGAAATAGTTTTTTCTTAAATTTCTTTGCAACTGCGGTATTGACATTCATCCCGTTATTCTACACAGTCGAGCCCAGTTGCGCTTTTAGAATGTGAAGGTGTTTTTCTTTGACCTAGAATATTCGTCCTTGACAATGAAGCTTCGCAGCCACGTGTGCCCCCCTGTTTCGTTTTGTTTATTAATCTTTGTTCTGATAATATCAAAAAGACTTGCATTTCTTCTTCAACTGTCTCGAATTGCAACCAGTAGGGTACCAGAGAAACTTTTCTTTTGTTATTCTTATGACATTAACTGTCAGAGAAATGTTACATAGTTAAATGCATTATCAAGAATCACTTCTATCGGAAGAATTTTCTTTTCTGTATTTTATTAAAGAAAATTATACAAAATATTCTTTCTGCAATAACGGAAAAATGTTTAAATTCAATTAGCTTGAATTTAAACTATCTGTTTCCAAGAACTTGATGATTAATCAATTATGTACATCTTTCTCAGCTTTTATTTTAATCTTTATCTCCTCTTCGTAAAAGGCTTTTAATGATAATACTAATGTTATTCGTCCCTTTCCGTATAAACTCTCAAAACACTTTTACACAGGGTTCAGGGTTTTATGTACTTTAATTTGCATTAAACTGTGTCTGTAGAATAACGCTTATTTGTATACATGAGTTTAATTTTAGGATGGTATTCATGTTATTTTTGGAAAAATGTATTTTTTAATTTATAATTTTTTCTTTTATGTTTTTATTAATATAATATATTTGAAGTCTCTCTCTCTATCTAGCTATATATATATATATATTCTGATGACATAGACAGTTCAAGGGGCACTGGAACCCCTCCATACATCCACGAACAATTCATAAGGAGCGCGTTTCGTCATTTAGCATATCTGAACAAAATCCCTGTTTTAAATTTTAAATTTCTATTCAATTTCATGAAATCCAAAGTTTAAATCATCAAAAATATTTAAAAAGTAATATTTAAAATCATAAAAAATAATATATTTTTGTAAAATATTAAATATAAAATATTTTATAAATAAATAATATTTAATAAATATTTAAAAAATTATAAAAAATACTTATCAAAGGGCACTGGAACCGCTCCATACATCCACCAGCATTTCATAAGGAGCGCGTTTCGTCATCTCGCATATCTGAAAAAAATTCCTATTTAAAATTTAAAATTTTTATTCAATTTCATAAAATCCGAGTTTAAATCATAAAATTATTTAAAAAGTTAGGATATAGGAAATCATTCCTCGACGCGCTGATAGACAATTGATTTCAAAAATAAATATTGTATTCATACAGAACATTACTTAAACTAAAAATGAGAACAAGTGAAAAATAGGAATAAAAGTCAAGATGCAAATGAAATGAAAATTATATAGTGAGAAAAAGACATACAGATATGTATAGTTATAGATATGTATAGTTATAGTTAAATTTATCCAAATAGATTTGCGATTACTTTCACCAACATTGATATCTTGCTTATAGTATTTTGAGTTATAAGATTACATGTTTGTAAAAATATCAAATATTTTGAGAAATTTCTCTTTTTACTTCCTTATACGAAGTAAAAAGAAAGCATTGTAATCGCGAAAAATTTCGGGTATCATATTTAAACGAAAATATCCATTTTGACCGCTATCGAATGCAATTTAACGAAGTTTTTGCATGACATCTATACGTAAGGACAGAATAAAGAACTCTTTTTTCCCCAAAAAAATTATAAAACTGATTTAAAATGTATTCTAAAAAGAATTTTTCGTGGCTTCTGTGCGTACATACGTACGTATGTATCTCGCATAACTCAGAAACGAATAGGCTCAGAACGTTGAAATTTTGTATATAGGACTGCTATAACATGTAGATGTGCACCCTCCTGTTTTGGTTGTAATCCGCGGCATCAAACGTATATGATATACGTGTATGTATATATATATCCTGTTCGTTTACTCGGCTCAGTGAGCTCAGTGTCTTTATTCTCATATATTTGCAAATTATGCTTTTTGCTTTGAAATGATTGAATTATGTTGTTTTCATGTTCTTAATAAATGTGCATGCAATATTTGTAAAATTATCAACAATTTAAAAGTTGTTTAAGTGTGCCTAAGCCTAACTGCTATTACTATAGCAGATATATTAGTTTACATTTGAAACTTAGCGCAATAGTGGACTTGTTGCCAATCTAGAGAAACTAAACTTCCCAACAACAAAAATAACGCCTTCTTTTATTATTGCGAATTAAATCATGCTTAATCCATTCTGGAATTTTTCGAGGATATACGTGTTTAAGACTTGCTTCGTAATTTTTAATATAGATATTTTGAGTTTTTATATATTTTTGCCTTGTCGCGAAGTGTGAACTGAATAAACTGAATGAGAAATATTGAATTGGCTGTGAAAAACTGTTTCTTTTTATTTGTTTGTTTGTTTGTTAAATTTCTTTTACACATCGTTTTAAATTTATTATAGTATTTGAATAGAGCATGTGGCAACGATTAGATAATTCTTCAGATGATAATAACGTTTTGTGCATTCTGAGTTATAAAATGAATGAGATGTAAATCTGTTAAGTGAACCTAGGGCCAGAGTGTCGCTATGGTAAACAAATATAGTGAATTTTAAAAGAGTGTATTTTTTCTATAATGGTTTATGCGCTATAGACGAATTAGATTTAATATAATATATTCTATATATACACCTTTGGTTACACAATACACATCTACATGGTAATATCAGATTCATACCATACTCAGTATAGCATGTCCGCGGTGACGGTCTGCAGTGCATAATTTATAGGACCACAAACTTCGTCAAGGGACACGGGCATTGGCGGCACATAAACTCGGTCTTTAACAAACTCCTAAAGAAAGAAATCACATGCTGTTAGTTCCAGCGAACAGGGTGATCAGGGGAGAAGGTTGTTCTTTGTTGTTGCAGCACGTCCAATCAAGCGTTGATAAAGAACATGATTAAGAAGTTCCCATGCATCCTGCGAAAATGCGGCGAAGTGCCGCCCAGTTGAAAAATTCAATCATCATAATTAGTATTCAGTTTCGGTAACAAGCAGGTTTCCAGCATATTTAGAACTGAGTCACAGATCACAGTTTTTTGTTCGAAAAAAAATTTCGCCGTGCATTTTCTCGCGAGATACCGCACAAAAAATGCGGATGAAACTCATGCTGCACTGAAATCGTACTTCTAGACACCTGAAAACGGAGCACACAGAAAACCTTTTCTGTTACAGTGCCATCTTGGAAAGCGAGTCTGCGACTGTGCTGTAAGCATGACAAGCAAACAGCAGATAACAGTTATACCTTGGCCAGCTTCGCCTCTCATCGAGCACTGGAGGTCAGTCATATCATCCTGGCCGTTGCGCAGCAGCCTATGGTTGTTTATCGTTTCAACTTTACTTTATTTATTACACTAAAATATGAATTAATATCATTTTGTTGGTACGCCCAACTTACATTTTGGTGTATGTCAGTAGCTCAAACGGTTAGTATATTTAATTAAATGGAAAAAGAATAATGATGCTATTTACATATTTACAGTAGGCGTGCTGCCTTTACAATTCATGGGGCATTATCTGCCTGGTTCGTTTGTCTGCATGATGCCTTGGGTATCGTGTATATAGAATAATATACAAGGTACTTCTTGGGTCTCGTAGTAGTCGGTCAGTAAAGCTCTGAGACATTGCTTCTGGAAGCGTTTGGTGCTTTGGCTGGATCTTAGTATTCTGGTGAGGTCGCAGTCTGTTATGTAGTGGTTGATGTCTACTGTACTAGCTGGCGCCCCGCATCTGACCTTTTCATGTAGGAATCTGACCAGGTACTGGGGGAATTTCCCGTCGTTGGTAAAGGCCAGAAGTGCGTAGTAGTTAGACTGGAGCCTCTTCGTCCTGACTTCGGGGAAGATTGCGTAAGCGAACCTCCCTGTGTCTCCGGTATTCCCTCTGTCTTGTCACTGAGCGATGTAGTGCTGATGGATCAGGTGTTTTTTTGCGGCTGTGTCCCAGACGGGAAAGTCGAATCCTATTCAAGAGAATGTTGCGGCCGTCTTGGCGAGGGAGTCTGCTCTTTCATTGCCTTCGGTACATTGGTGCCCCCTTACCCAGTGAAACGTAATTTGCTTGTGTTGGGAGAGGGTGGTGAGGAGTTCTTTGAGGGAACTGATGTGAAGAGGTATAGAACCTTTCTTGTTGAGACTCTGGAGTACACTCATGTTGTGTGTATAAAAAGATGTGATCGTAATTTGAGTTCCTGGTTCAAAGGTTTCATTGTCGAAGTGCCAAAGACTCCGCTTGAAAGATTGTGGCGTGATCGCTAAGTCTGAATTCTTCGTGGTGTAATTCCTCCGAGTTTAGGAAGGTGACAAAAGTAGCACCTATTCTGTCTACGTTCTTTGAACCGTCTGTGAACACTTCTAACCCTTGTTGGTTGGGGGATGTTTGTTCCAAAGAGTGTCGCAAGTAGAGATTGGCTGGGTGGCTGTGATGTTGCATCCTAGTTCAATGCTATGTTCATTTAAAGGGATAGTGCCTTGGGAGAGAATTTTTTCTTTGTAATGGAAGAGGCGGTAGGTGTTTCGTTCTGTTTCTGATTTCAAGTCTAGTGGGAGGGTGCCTGCTAGGACTTGGAGGGCCGCTGTTGACGTGGTAGAAAATGCCTTTGAGGAGGACAATTGTTTGGATCTGTAGGAGACGTTGATCCTGTCTCTGATCTCTGTCAGGTGGGGAACCCACGTAAGTGTCTTGTCTAGAAGGAACTCGAAGTATCTGAGCGTATCCTGGTGTTTTAGAGATTGACTTTGCCATTTTATTCTTGGCGGGTTGTTGACGAACAAACAGCAGATGAGAGAAACTTGGGCAGTTGCAAATGCTTACACTGCAGGATTTACACTGGTATGTTATTAATTTTTAAACTGCACCATTAATTTATAAACACCCTACATTATTCAGCTTGTAAGGTATATTTTAATTTTATAACAGTTATTTTAAGTTAATGTATCTTTGTCTGTTTTACCTGGCTTCAACTTACAACTCCCTACCAGAATGAGTTTTTAGAATCGCGTTAAGTGCAAATGAGAAGGACAATAGTAGTTATGTCAAGTTCAACTGACTTCGTTAGACTGAGTTAGGGTTTCTGAATAGCGTGCGTTTGCCTTTGGGCAACGTCTCTCTAAGCTGTTACTATGCTTGGCCGTATTATGTGACTTTTGATAGTTTACCGGCTAATTTAATATTACCGGCCAACTAGTTTAGAATTGTGTTAACTTCGGCTAAATCTCTTTAGTTAGTCATTAGATAGGTCTTATTTCTTACATTTTGAGTTTAAGCGCAAGTGGAGGCTTTGTTGTAAGCCAAAAGAAAAGGGCCGACTATTAATCTTATTTTGAGCAAATAAAGGGCAATCAACCTTTCTTCAGTTTACGGTTCTTTTCTTGAACTTAAGCGACTATTTGATTAGCAGTTCACTAAGTTCCTCATCATTTAATTTGACAGAATAAAAGTGAGGAATGCTACAAGTTATTTTAAGAAATTAGGAGCCCCATCAGTTATATAAAAAATATCAGAAGAATTTTTAGTAGAAAGGGCATTTGTCCCTGAAGGACTATTCGTTTTGCGATTTTGCGTTGGAAACATTAAAAGTCTGAATCACTTTTCAAACTGTTGCCACGAAATATTACGTCCTTTATTACATTTAAAGAAATTAAATAATCAAGAATCTGCGTAAATGTATGTATCTTTCTCCAAATGTCATAAAACAACGGTACCTAGAGCCATCCAATTTGGAATAACGTACGTTTCCACCCGAATATGCGCATCTGGAAGCCTGAATTTGGAACTTGTTTTATTATCTATTTCATCTTTTGTAAAACTTAACGAATTTCTGATGAACAAACTCAAACGATTTAAAAGCGAGCAATGGCAACACTCTACGAGGAAAAAAAACTTTTTATCTAAAGCGCGCGGAACTGTGTATCGGGAATTCTAAAGCTATGCTTAATTTAAAATTATTTTCCGATACTGCTGTTGAACTGAATTTTATGGTTTAAGTGCGAAGAGCATGATATTTAATAAATAAAGGTAACACGCAAAACGTTAAAAAACGCTCCTTTAGACTCCTCCCCCCTTTTTTTGTTTGTTTTATGCTTTTATATGTAACGCGAAAAACTGGAATATCTAATTCTTTCCAACAAAACATCCAAGTAAATTCAGTACAGAAATTAACTCATTCTATATAGCCATCGGTCGAGGCCGTGGTTCTAACACAACCTGGGAGGCTATTGGCAAGCATAAATCAATGAATTTACATTCGGCTGTTACATATAATTTGAGTTGAGACATAATCCACTAAAAGCGTTAATTGTTTGAAGCAAGTACAAAATGTGAAAATTAATTGGTAACTTAATACCAGTGAAACACTAATGGAATGATGTCTTTGTGGTTAAAATATTTTCCTGATAATAAAGTTTACTTGTATACTCAGCATCCCACTTAAAGAATATAACAGAATTTTCTAATTTCTTAACTGTTATTCTGAACACATTTGTTTAGCTTTCATCAAAATTTGGTGTTTAGACTGTTTAATTACCATACTTATGGAATATTTTCAACAAATGAGGCTTAAATGCATAAAGTTCGTCGTTTGTGCAAACCCTAACTTTTGCGCGTTAGATTATTCTAAATGAGGTGGCTTCTTTTATACGAGGATATTTAATATTCAGGGTGCTAAGGTAATTATTTATGTAAAATTTAAAAAAGGTAAATAATAATACATAAAACCTGAAGGGTTCCAGATTTTACTCCAAAGGGTTTGTTGAAATATTTTATGCTCTCCCTGAGCTTGCAGTCCACCAAGCGGCTGTTATACTCACTCCTACTGATCAATTTTTTAAAGCTTTATTATTAAGCATCCTCTTCTTCACACTTGCGCCATATATAATTCGACAGCAAAATTACAAAAAGTTTAATAGCAGTATACGTTTAAAACAGCAGATGGAGCTTTAAGTGCTGACATATATTTTTCTATTATTTTCAGTCTTTCTCAGTTCATCATATCAATGTTCAGTTTTCTTACTAAGATGGCCTTACGAAACGTTTTCTAACGTTTCGTGTACAGTATACGTTAACTTTATTTATTAAATATCCGATTTTTGGCGGTTACGCCACATAAAATTCGATTCAACGGATTCGCATTATTAAGCCACAAAATATTTAAAAACAGCATACCTTTAAAACTTGCGATAGACAGTCTCGCACGTTGGAGATAAAAATGTTTTATTCCGTACACTGTTCCAACTGTTCGCTTAGAAATCGTTGAGTTTATTAATCAGAAATCTTGTAATGTTCTACAGAAGATGAAATAGATAACAAAGCAAAGTCGAAATTCGGGCTTCCGGGTGCCCATGTTCGGGTGGAAGGCTACGTTCTTTAAATTTTGATGGCTCAAGGTAGCGTTGTTTTTTCACAATGCGAGAAACATGCATACATTCATGCAGATTCTTCATTATTAATTTATTTACCTATAATAAAGGGCGGTAATATTTGGGCAACAATCTGAAAAGTGATACATCGTTTATAAAAATGCCCAAAATGACGTTGGAAACTAATAAATGCCGTTTAAACCCAAAATGCCGTTTGGAAACTAATATCCTTTTGAGCTACTAATAATTAATAAGAATTTATGTTTCTACCCAGCAACTGCACGATGCTGATGAAATATTATTTGACTTCAGACTGAAACCACACATGAAATTAATTGCAGAAAAATACGTATGATGTATTTAAAAAAATGAGCTGCAGGCATTTCCGATCAGAATCGTGCAAAGATATAACAAAAACATAATAAGGGTTGCAGCTGTAGCAATATGCACGAATAAAAACAAGCTTTGGCCCCACATTTTGGGAAGCATATTCCAGACAGCTGGAAGTTCAAGGTCATGGTCTAAGGAACCCTGGGAAATATTGTTTTTGTTTGCTGGTTGTGATCAAAAATATTCTTTAGCTGGCCAACAATAAAGTGCAACACAATCTTTAATCACGTGCTATAATACCTTTTTTCAGGTGCAGATGACGAGATGGGGGAACGTAATTTCCATGCAGTAATTTTAATAGTTATAAGGAGAAGAATCATAAGAAATCTCAAGGTTATTTCTGAGTACTTTCGAGGACTATACGTTATGATTGCCCAAAAAACCCACTACCGAAATGGCATTCTTGAGATAAAGGTATTCCCATTTTTCACACGTTTCTTTGTGAAGGTCGTACTTAGTCGAATTTGGTAACGAATTCAGTCTTATTTAAAAGTGGATCAAGTCATGTGACCTTATTAAAAAATAAGAAATCTCTGTACAAACAGTATTACATAAAAATTTGTAACTATTGAAAACAGAATATAATTTTTAATGAATCTTACTAAATAAGGTACAGATTCTTAATTTCATAGCTATTTCTAGAAAACTGTATCAAATACCATAAAAAATAAGCACTAGAGCATTTCAGACTAATGCCACTTTTAACTGAAACTCGTTTCAGGGATTTTCAAGGTGAAGGTTAATATGATGTGAATTAGATGAGGGTGAGATTTTTATTGCTCTATGCTCTTCCAATATATTTCAGGAAAAAGAAAGGCTTTCTCGGAAAATAAAAGCTTTTTGTCTCATGTTCCACTCCACAATGTACTGTTCATGAGGTTTTGTGTTTTGTTTTTACTTTAAAATCCATTTATTCTATATTATTTCATAAAACTCATATTTTCTAAATGTCGCAATAAAAGATTATTATTGCAAATCTATGTTAAAACACGTTTCTATAAGCTTGCCAAATAATATAATGCACATTTAATTAAGTCCAAGTATTGCTTGGAATATAAAAAACCATTACACAAATCATTTTGCTTTTCTGCTTTTTCTTCTTTTAATCTTCTATTTCATTATTAATTTTTATTACCATTTATGTTTTTATTAAAATATTCCAAATATTCTTATCATTGTTCCTGATTTTATTTCTTACTAGCCGCTGCGCGGCCAGCCTTCGTCTGGCTTTTAAGTGTACCGGGAAAATGCCTAAAGAGAACACCAAACATTAAATTTGAAAACTGCACAGAATTTTACTCTGCAGAACAATTTTATCGAAAAAGAAGCAAACAACAACGGAACAAAAAATTCAGTTAAAAATGCATTACATATAAAAACCATACAATGAAATAAGCAATATCCCTTAATACAAATATTAATTATCCTAATAAATAAATTAACCAACTTCCTGCTGCCTTCTCTAGACAAACATCCAGTATCCAAGAGAAACATTAAATTTAAAAACTGCACAGAATTATCGCCCTCATTTTTCCGGGTGGCAATAGTGCTGATATCAGCAACAATGGCTGCGTGCCATTGTTGTTCATATAATGAGAGAAAATCATCAATTTGATACTATTTCATAAAAAAAAA
>KK117158.1:397329-421403 GCA_000611955.2 Stegodyphus mimosarum
TTTCTTAAACTTTTCAGTCTCTTAAAAACAGTAACATAAGAAATACGATGAAAAATTGTTGCCAAACCGAAATTTTTAAAAGAATGAAACTATTCAAAATGATGCAATTTCATCAAAAATCTATCAACAACAATAAGAAAGGAAAATTGTTGCCAAAACTACATTTTAAAATATCTGAGATGTGAGAAGTGTATTCGGAAGCTTCATTTAAAAAATTTTTTAAAAATACAAAATATTATTATTTTTCCAAAATTCTTTTTTTAAAAGGAGTCGAAAGGATTAAAGTCCAAAAACCAAAGGAAAATAAACAGCACATTTTTTAAAATTAGTTTTTTTAAAAAAATTCCGCTGAAAAGATATTAAGCTCACCTTCCTAAATAAATTCGTATTTAATCGATTTATTGAAATACGAAATTTATTTTAAGTTCGTAAAATAGCTAAGTGTCTATGCTTCACGACGATGTAAAAATGAAATATACAAAGTGAAATCTCGCTTTCCTGTAGCCCATTATGTCTCAAAATGACGCGATTTGGTCACAAAACATAAAATAAAAAAAATTTTGATTCGAATTTCGAAAAAATCGCTTTGAGGTGCACTGGCTCTCGTGTAGATACAGCTATGTACCAAATTTTGTGGCCCTGGGTCTATTAGCTTACTCGCAACACGAACGAAAGACACACACACACACGCACGCACGCACGCACGCACGCGCACACACACACACACACACACACAGACTCTTTGTTTTATTATATGTAGAGATAAAATTTTTAAAGAAATGTATAATTTTTTTAAATAATTTTCCAGTATAGAATAAATAAGAACATCTATTAAACAAAGCAAAAAAAAAAACGAAATTTTGTATCTTGTAGTAGTGTCGATTAGTTTCTAAAAAAGTCGGGACATTCAAGCTTTTTTATTTATTGTAAATGATAACGTATATAAAAACAATCATAATAATAAAACTTACTTTAAAGCATAATAAAATAAAAAATTTTATTTTATTATACTTCTCCATTTCTCTATTTTCTTAACAAAGGACAGTAAATTCTTAACCGGCATCCTCCTCCAAAAATAAGATTTGTAACTAATTTCCTAACTATTTTAAAGGAAACTTTCTGGCCAGAAAAGGCAAAAATATCAAATTAATTTGAAATTAAATTTTCTAGTGAAAACCTCTCAAGACATTCTTTGATATTAACGGAAACACTTAGTTTTATTAAATATTTCCCCTTCTTAATTCGAAATGGAAAAAAGAAGAGTTGAAGAGCTTATTAATCTTTTCTTTTTCTTATTAATCTTTACTGTCGACGGACAGTCGACAACTGACTTCAAATTGCTATCTTCAAATTGGACTACAAATTGCTATCTGGACATTTTAATCGGAATAAAAGCCCACAAGATAATTCATTGAGAAGAGAACAGACACACAGCCTAGCAAATCTAGGTAGTGACGAGTTATCAGCCAGTACTTTGGGAGCAACCGTAGAGATCATTAGGCTTTACGAAACCTTTACCAACAAATTCAATTCTGATCTCACCAGGAATGGATCAAAGATCTTTCAGATGTTAGCTGTATGCGTTGACAACTCCCACTGCAAGAATGCACAGGGACGAAGGAGATAATTATTTAAGTTTTAACAAAAAAGTATAACGTATTGTAATATGTCAAAGCGAGTAATTTTACTTCATTGTGTGTTTGAATGAAAGACATTCGACACACCAATCTGGAAAGCAACTTTCCTACCAGGAATTAAGACTATTCAAAGAAATCATTATTATATTTCAGTACTGACGTGCTTTTCTTACAACTCCCTTATTCCGTCAAAGCTTATGAATGCCAACATCAACTAAATTATGATCACAATGACATTAGTAAGGAAGAAATTGCTCGTTAAGAGAGAGAAATATTTTTTATTTCCGACTTGGCCATTCTTTTGAGCTTTTGCAGCTTATACGAAATGCAGTCTACAGGCCAAACTTTCAAATATTGTATATTACTGTGAATATTCCTGATAACTATAGTAATTGCTATTAGCTGTGAAAAGAGTTTTCTAGAAAAATTGTTTAAGGTGTACTTAAAACCTACATCTGAATATTTTACTTTTAAGGCATCTTTCAACAGAACAATAGTTGGAAAAATGAAATAGACCTCTACGATATTATTGACGGTTTTGCGAACAGAAAAACAAGCGAAGTAAATTCGAAAAATGTTGCAATTAAAATTTTACTCTAAAAATAAGCAGAGATTTGATATATTTCCTTAGATGTCATTTCGACATTTTTCATGCTTTTGTTTGAGCATCGAGAGAACCAAATTCGGAGACTGTCACCAACTGGCAAATTCAGGGATTCAGGTGGTAAAACCTCTGATAACGTCACTGGAATGCAGTTTATGTTTCGTATGCTGCCCATCTGTACGTCCTTAGTTTTGTCATAATTTCATTTCCATAATTTCTTTTCAATAATAATAGTCACCACATTTGTTATACAAACTATACACTTAGTTAGAGGCGCGCCTCTAACTAAGTGTATCTTGTGGCAATCCTTGAATACATGACTTATCGCAAAGGCTAAGATGAAACAGATCTTAAGAAGGGTGTAAAAGACCCTTTTATTCAAAACTCAGAGTAATTTAACAGAATGAACTCCTTGTGCTTTCAAACTAGACAGCATTATGGCGTAATTCAAAGTGATAGAAATTTAAATTAAAACTAAGTCGTAAATTAGCCAAAGGTTACACATAAATAACGGCGCAAGTTGGATCAGGCCTTTATTGGCCTGATCCAACTTATTGATCCACTATTGACATTTTCTGATACTTTTCCATTATACCCCCCCCCCACAATCTTAACAAATATCCTGAAGAAATAGCATGTTTCCTGCGGAGAAGCAAATAAATCGTAAATAATCGATAAACATCGTAACTCATTATTTTGAGGCGGCCATCTTTTTTTTTTACCTGGGTTTTGAATTTTCTCGTTAAACGATGCTCCTTTTCGATCTCCCAAATAACGAAGCAGATTCTATAGCGTATTTTCAACGATGTGGAATTATCCCTTCAGAACGAAAATGTTCCAATCTGCATAATATGATTTGATCTATCGAAGAAAATAGAGTAAGGTGGCGATGTCACAAGTGCAAGAAAGAAATCGGAATCATGAAGGGCAATTGGTTCGAGAGTTCTCGTCTCCCCTTCACAAGAGCCATAAGATTTATTTATTTATGGTCGATGGAATTGACATCCATGGAACTCTGTGAAAATGAAATTCTGATGTCGCACACTACTATCGTCAACTGGAACAATTATCATAGAGAAATCTGTATCGAAGATGCTTTGGACAATGGTCTAAGAGAAAGATAGGAGGACTAGGCTAAATCGTCGAAGTAGATGAAAGTCTATTCAAAAGAGGAAAAATAACGCTGGGCATATTTTCCCGCCACAGTGGGTTTTTGGCGGAATTTGCCGTGATACAAAGGATACATTCCTTGTTGCCATTCCGATTAGAGGGGCAGAGTGTCTGCTAAAATGCATCGAAGAAAATGTAAACGACGGCTCCGTCATTTACTCCGATTGTTGGAAAGTTTATAAATCTGACTAACTCGAAAGAGCAGGTTTCTTTCATTTCAAAGTGAATCACAAGTTCAACTTCATGGATCCAGAAACTGGCGTTCATGCGCAGACAGTAGAGCAAAAAAAAAAGGAATAGGCAACATCGCGGTACCGCCAAACAACATTTGCCATCATGTTTGGTAGAATTCGTGTGGAGGAAAAACAGAAAGGATTCATTCGGCTTGATCACCGAAGCAATTGCTCAGCAATTTCCGCCAGTAGTAAACATTGGCGTTTAAATACGTTTTGTCGATAAACGATAGTTAATTAGTTTATAAAATGTAAATAAAATGTCTGTACTATTTTTTAGCAGTGTCTGACGACAGTAATTGCAGTTTTTTTCTTTCCCGTTACGACAATTATCGTACGGGGGTATAATGGAAAAATACCAATTTTCCTTTAAATACTATCTCTTTGAGCTAAAAATTAGCTCGTGTATAAAGTATTTAATTTTAAATAGTAATTAAAGTAGAAATTCAATAGTTAATTTTCTTATTTCTTGAAGCTGTTGAAGTTTCTTAAGCTTTTTCTAATAAAGTAAAATCAGTTTCTTTAGTTCATGCTATAGTTCTAACAGTGAAACATATTATGCAATGTTATTAAAACATGTTCTAAGAATAAAATACTGTGTTAACTCTGTAAATTGTAGGCTAGCAAGCCTCTCATATCATAATATCAAAGTACTCACCTCAAGTGCGCAACAGTGGTGTGATGTACAAGAAGATTGCTCGACCTGGATTCTGGCTTCGTCAAACCGACCATGGGATTCTGGAGCATTCATACGTAGCTTTCTGTCATCACAAGTGAGTAAATATAATGAAGTACTTACCCCTCAACTGCATCCTTGGGCAACATTCATCTCTAAACTTCCGGAAAACAGGATATTCTGATTACAAAGTGTTCCTATCAAAAGGGATTTGAAATCATTTTCACTAAAACTTCTTTGATATTAGTAGGTTACAGTAACACTAACAGCTAGATACCCATCTAGCTATCTTTCTTAGAATAACTTTATGTAGCATAGAATAAGTAGACAAGTAAAGAAAATTCTACTTACCTTTCAGAATTTTTTCTTTATATCTGAAATTTAAAGCTATAAAACTACGAATTCATAACGACTGATTTCTTCTTCTGCACATACGTACATTCTAAAACATTTACTTCAAATTGATAAATATAATAAATGTATTAAAACTTACATTTGGTAAATAAAATAAAGTATAGGAAAATGATTCACGATAAAAATACTCTTCCGTGGCTCCTTTCAAATTCTGATGAATGTCCTTTTGAAAGGATCAATTGCTAATCGAATCTATTTTTCATATATTAGGAGTTATCTATGCACTGATATCAGCTTTGTTTAAATTATTAAGCTATGTTCCCATTTTATATTCAATAACAATTTTATTCTAAAATTTTACTTTATAATTATATCTGATGTGGACACCACATGACTTCCTTGTAGGGTCTATTATATTAGACACATTTTTGTTGCACTTCATTTAAACTTATTTTCTCAAAAGTTATTAAAGATATATTTCTCATTCAGTCAGTTCAGCTCTCACTTCGCGGCAAGTCAAAAATACGTAAAAACTAAAAACATCTTCATTAAAAATTAAAAAATACAGAAAAACCTAATACACCAAATACCAAATACAGTTACAAATACTTAAAAAAACAATTATTTCAAATAAAATAAGAATTTTTTTAAGCAGAAACTAGCAACTCGGCCAGCAGGTAAGAAGAAACAATTTTCGGTGCACAAACTTGAAAGTTGAAGTTTAGTCCGACTGGTCAAAAATACACTGAAGTTGGTGCACCAATTGACTTAATTCACTACTTTACTAAGAGTTTCAAATGTAAACCAAATGGCGGCTTGTTTTGGCCTAGCGCCACTTAAAGTTTTCAATTATTGATAATTCTACAACTATTGGATGCAGATTAACTGAAAGGCATAAAAACTTAAATCGGAGCATACGAGCAACGTAATTCAATCACTTTTAAAGCAAAAAATGCACAATTTACCAAAAGATAAGAATAAAAAACTAGCGCACAGAGCCGGGTTTCAGAATCGGAATACATATATATAAGTATACAACTATAGATCTATAGGTGTACAACAATATATATATATAGGTGTGCAACTATAAAGGAAGGTGTACAACTATATGTTATAGCAGTCCAATATATAAAATTTCAACGTTCTACGGCTACTCGTTTTTGAGTTATGGAAGATACATAGATATGTATGTACAGATGTCACGAAAAAAATCTCTTTCGATTCCATTTTAAATTCAATTTACAATCGGTTTTGGAAAAAAAGAGTCCTTTATTCTCTCCGAACGTACAGATGTCACGCAGGAACATCGTTGAAATGGATTCAAGAATTGTCAAAATTGATATTCCCGTTGAAATATGATACCCGAATTGTTTTTTCCGATTACAATACTTCCGTTACTTTCTACAAGGAAATAAAAAGCGAAACTATTTTCCTATAATAGTAGGAAACGCTACAATAGTAAGAGAGGTTTCCTAAGTTTGCGAATAATACAAATGAATACGTTCCTTTAGATACTTACGTATCATATTTGTTTCTCTAATGGTAAATATTTCGGTTGAGTTTAAAGACACGTTCCGAGACTTGGGCAAAGTGATTCTGAATATAGTTTACTTGCTTATTTTAAATGAAATCTACAATGATAATTTTGAAAATCTTTTACTCTCTGTTAGATACTCCATCTATGAAATAGTAAGAGAAGAATTAGATAAGACTACAGAGAGGAACCAAAATAACAGGAACAGTCCGTTAGGTGGTCTTTTTAATCAGTGTAATCTAAAATAACGGTCCACGCTTTCGGATGTCACGTGTTGCATCTTCGGCATTGAAACTCACGTTCACAATTCCACGCCTGAAAGCACGTGAGACCCTTGATGTGAAGGTATTACAGCATATTGCCTTGAAGTTATCTAGTAAAGTAAATTTCTTTTCATTAATTCTAGATAACACAATTTAGTATTAGCCCTTCATTTGCACTTGCCGAGAATAGTACCTCTATTTTAAAGGAAATATTAATAATAAATAAAAGATTGCTATTTACGCTTCAATGGAAAAATGGTTAGATGAAACGTGCATCACGTTTATATTATACAGTTTTGCTTTCTTCACGTGTAAGGTGAATATAAGACGTTCAACTTAAATTATCCTCTGCGAAAGGCATATATATACAAAGCAGATAACTCTCTCTTTATTTTACCTTGGAATAAGATACTATTTTGCAATGAAAAGAATAGCATAAAATAAGTTTAAAATGTTTTGAGCATTTTTGTTTAGTTATATTTATTATATCCACGTAATGAATTCTACATTACACATAGCCAATAGGAGCTTCAGCAGCAAAATGGTGCTTGATGAAACACGTTTATGTTAATTTTGTTTTCTTCACATGTAGCGTGAATACGAGACATTACCCTTAAAACATCTTAGTCATACACAAAGCAGATGACTCTCGCTTTATTTTACCTTGAAAGAGGGTATTATTCTGCAGATAAAAAGGTCAGTTAAAACTTACAGAAACGTTTTTAATATTATTCTGAAGTTGCATTATACTGCTATAACGGATTATTAAAACAGGGCAATGCTCACTAGGACTAAAGATACCTTCGTGGAAATAATTTTTAAAAGATACTACCTCGTATTCATGTTACATATGAGGCAATTCTCATGTAGCCAGCCCCTTTGCGGGATTTGCACCGGATCGGCGAGAAAAGCCTTCGTAAAAGACTTTCTAAGGTTAAAACAGACTCGTAATTTAGTTATACTGTGGAAAAGGGCAAAATACAGAATTCCCATAATTTAATCACCGAGTAACAAAATCAAATTGAAACGTAAAACTACGAAGTAACAAGAAATAATTTATATCGATATAATCTTTAGATCAAGAAATTTCATTTGTTCAAATGTTTGGGAAGAACAACAGGGAACTTGTTTGTTTGCAGACAAAATGGCATCATGCAATGAAAACAGCAATGTGCGTTCTCTGGTTATGAGAAACGAGATCTCTGAAAACAACTCACAGGTGATTCCGACATGAATTTAATAAACCTCTACTAATGAAACAATCAATTAAAAGATGGTTACAATAATTTCGAAAGATGAACATTTTTTGTATAAAGGAGGTGAGGTGCAGGTAGTCCAAGCGTCAGGGATAAAAACGCTTCCTCCATTCGAGATAAGATTGTGCACAGTCTCAGTAAATCCATTTGTATAGACATTAGGATTTTTGTTGGTGAGAAATGTGAAAAGTTAGCAATGCCCTCTCCGGGACTTGAACCCTGGACCTCTCGAATACGCGCCGAGTATGCTGGCCATTATACCACGAAGGCATGCTAAGAAGGCGAGAGAAATACCTTATATACTCCCTCTCTTAAAGGACGACTGGAGAGCAGGGGACATAATTGCCAAGTACTGGTGGTGGAGAATCATCATCCACCACAGTTTTTAGATCGGGCGCCACTGTAGAAACATAAGGTTATTTTTGAAGCAGGAGATGGGAGAAATGAACAATGCCCTCGCCAGGACTCAAACCTTGGACCTCTCGAATGCGCACCGGGTGTTCTGGCCATTACACCACGAAGGCATTTTAAGAAGGCGGTAGAAATACCTTGTACATTCGTCGGGCCATCCCACTAACAGGTGGACTGTTCATAAAGTTGTTCATAAACGGTGGCAATTAACTGAGTATACATTGCATATTTGTCCATAAATAGAACCTAGTGATCGAATCTCTCTTAAATAATTTTCTCTAGAAATTATTGGCCGTATCAGTAATGAGTATTTGAAAATCGTATTCAGTGAAGAAGTAATATTTCATGTTTCAGGATAAGTTAATCGACAGAACTGCAACATGTGGGGATCCGAAAAACCCGCATAGTATAAGGAAAATAGAGAGAAGTAGCCTTAAATTGCACGCTAACTCATAACTAAGTGATTGGTCCCTTATTTTTCTTGGAGTCATCAGTTATTTCGGAAGTTTATTTAAATATGCTGAAATTGTCTACTGTACCGCAATTAGAAGAAATGCTGGATGAAAGATTCCCAGATCGTTTGATTGGCCGAGGTTGGCTAATGAGCTCCCTGTTCTCCGGGCGTAACACCACGCAGCTTGTTTTTTTAGGAACACATGAAGAACCGAATTTATTTTGCAGGGATTCGCAGAATTAAATAATTAAAAAAGCGAATCACTACAGAAACAGATACTCTGACTCCAGAATTGCTGAATAACGTCTAGAGGGAAAACGAGAATACACTTGATATACCCTGAGCAAATAATCGTGTTCAGGTACAAGTGTATTAATATAAGTATTATGTATTAACGCTAGTGTATTAATGCTAAATAAATGTATTAATGCTAAATAAAATTCAGTCAGTCTTTTTTTTCTATCTCTTATTCTGCATTATTTAAGATACATCTACATCTTTATCTGGTCAATAAATTATGAACAGTTTATATTTCATGCAACCTGCCCATTCGCCAGAACCTGAACACGGGTTGAACTACCAGTGTTTAGCGCTGTTACCATACAGTCATCGATGGATCTTACGCAGCATTAGTAATTCTATATCCTATGTTTAACAGGTCAATCATGGGTGTCAGTAATAAATGTATTTTACACGTCATATTACAATAGAGTCCATGTTATTTTCTCTTGCCATTTATTGAGAAAAGTCTAGGGTCGTAGCATTACTCCATATTTGATATTTGCGTGTATGTTTTTTTAACTGCTGGTTAAAAAAATTGTACAGTAAATTAATGTTTCGAAATAGTAAATGTAAGAAATAAACTGTGTCTTTGCCGGATTCTAACAACGAATCTTCCATTTATCATCTGTATATGCTAACATCGTAAGCCCCAATATATGCATGCTGGATGATAATTTCTAACAATTTTCTGTTACCGAAGTAATTCGAAATACACTCCAATCCTACTCATTAACATAGTTTAGTTTATTCATTTTAAATATGTTTGTTTCGAATGCATGTTAATATGAATGCAGGATTACATTTCTGTTTGCGTGTACCTACCTGTAGATCCATGTCTTTTTATAAGGATATTTTCAAGATATAAATTCCTTATGTTCAGATTTAAAAAAAAAACTTTACTTTATGATAACATGTGCAATATAACACTATAAAAAATTTTTTGTTATTAATGTGATTCACTGTTGTTTCATGTTTCCTCTATTCTTGCAACAAAATGGCCGACATTTTTGCAACAAAAAAAATGGCTATTAATACTATATTAGAATAAGAATATGTATTAAATTTGAATCATATATCAATTTCAAAAATCCGTATGCCACATTCTGATGCATGTAACCCCGGAGTCTTTCCATGGGTCTCCAACTCCTCTTTCCTTACCATAAACCATGAAAAGAGCCAGAAGAATTGACTTGTGTATATGCCTCTTAGCCGCGTAACTACTCTTAAAGGCACTAGATCAACACTAGATCAGTGAGATGAACGCTTTCAAATAATAGCATGTTAAACTCGCAATACACTAATCATACAAAACATAAAATTCAAGTATAAACGCATTCAGTAATGTCATCTATATAAATACACGTAATCTATATGTACGTAATGTTGCAGGTCTGTAGAGATCATTACCAGCATCAATGACAAATTCTAACAGCGCACTTGGGCAATTTGCAACCGATCCGGTACTGAAAATGTGAAATTACTTGGCCTGCAGTGAGATAAGAGCGAGTCAGTCTTTCAGACCAGCTTTGAACTTGCCAACAGAAGCAAAAATCGGCTGCAAAGAACAAACCATAAGCTGTAACGGCAATTACCTCGATCTCTGGAGAGCCAGTGCACATAAACAACTGGTTTAGCTTATCGACCATCTACCTGATAGAAAACATGTCAAAGATTTCCGACTGAACTTAGAAGCGAAATTCTTGATAGAAATCTGTCCCAAATTGCCTCAGGAAGCAATCAATTATTTCATGTTCATTTGCTTGACGCTTACTCTGAAGCACTTAAACTGATACTTCCGAACATGAACCCTGATCCTAAAACGCAAATTCCACTGCGCGAAGGCATTAACATTACATAAAATAAATTACTTACATGAAATACACTGCTGGCCACAGCAAATGCAACACCCTGATGGAAGCATGCAAACAACATGAAATTTACAACATGCATTAACGAAGGTGAGCTATGCAAATGATTAGAATTTCAGCGCCACTAGAAAACGCTATTTAAGGCTTGGAGTTTTCGACGATTTCAGTTCGGCAATTGTGTTTTTCTTGTGGTTTTTTTCAAAAAAAAAAAAACAATCAATTATGCCTCGTAGTAAATATCATCATTTGGTCAAGTATCCGAGTTCGACAGAGGAAGGATAATGGCCTACCGAGAGTATGGATTATCTTTCAGGGAAATCGATAGTCGTATTGGACGAAACCAAACAACTGTAATGCGGATATGTGAGGGTTGGATGCAGAAGGGTACGACGGACCGACGTGTTCAATCGCATCCACCTCAGTGCATCACTTCACGTGATCGCAGGAACATTGTGCGCGTGGCAGTGACGGATCGCTCAGCCACATCACGAACCATAGCACAGCAAATTCAGTCTGTAAAGCATCATCCAGTGTCTGCGCGTACCATTCAACGCCGTTTACAGCAGAGTGGTCTGACTGCAAGACGTCCATTGCTTCGTCTACCCTTGACGCAGAACCAGACATCTCCGCCGCCAATGGTGCGATGAAAGAAGGATGTGGACGGCAGAATCGAATGAAATTGTCTTTACTGACTAGTCACGCTTCTGTCCGCAACGCCACGATGATCGGATTCGAATCTGGAGACACCGTGGAAAGAGGATGCTGAACAGCTGCGTTATGCACCGCCACACTGGTGCTGCACCGGATATTATGGTATGGGGCGGTACTGGATATCCCTTTTGCACTCCTCTAGTACTTTAAACAGCCAGCGCTACATCGCCGAGGTATTGGAACCAGTTATCCTTCCTTACCTTCAGGGCTTGCCCACAGACGTATTTCAACAAGATAATGCGCGACCACACGTGACACGCATTCTCCAAGGGTTTTTCGTTAATCGCCAGATTGAATTGCTTACCTGGCCGGCTCGTTCTCCGAATCTTTCGCCGATAGAAAACATGTGGTCCATGGTTGCTGAACGATTGACCCAGATTACATCCCAAGCTGCCACAACAGATCAATTTTGGCAACGTGTGGAAGCTGCTTGGTCTGCTGTAACACCAAAACACATCCAAAGTCTCTTTGAATCAATGCCGAAGCGTGTGGCAGCGGTGATCTCCAACAATGTCGGCTACCCTGGCTACTGATTCTAGAAGGAACCATACTTCACAGAAATCTATAAATTTAATCATTTGATACTTGGTGAACATGTTATCTACTAAATAAATTTTGTTGTGATATCTCTTGTCTTTCTTGATGTTGCAGTTTGGGTAGCCAGAAGTGTATATAAAATCTAAATTCAATAATTGAATTTATACTGCAGTAGTTCCGCATTGACTTTACAATACGTAACTTACTTCTAATCGACATATCCTGAACAGAAAAAATATTGAACAATAAATGCTTTTATAATTAAAGGGTGTAAATAAACAAATATGCTCATAAAGAAATTAAATTCATTTCTTTCGTATTCAGAAACGTATTTAAGTAAAAATTTAAGATGTATTTAAATAAAGACTAGCGCCTGTGGCTCGACATAGTTTACCCCATTTTATTCTACTAACATTAAATTTTAGTGACTAATCTGACAGAGCTAACTGCTGTGTGCTTGAGTTCTGATACAAGAGTTGAAATTTTCAAAGTGAGTTTTCAGCAAGTGCAACATATTGGCAATATCTTTAAAAACGTTTTATGAGACCCGATTTATATGAGTCGGAGACAAAATAATAAACACATTGCTAAAATCAACTTTGCATGCCCGAAATTATTGTTACAAAGTTTAAAATGTTTTAGCACTAGCCAGTGCCTGTGTTTCCAGTTTTGGAATTTTGCCTTATTTTCCTAACCACACCTGAAACATGGCAGCTTAATATGATCATTGAGTGAGAAATGTGCGTAATATTCGAACGTTTCTAGACACGATCGATTTATTTTCATGGTATATTACATACAGACAGACCATTTTACTGAATCATTTTGAAATTTTCGAGTATCTTTCTTGGAGATACACAGAATGGCCGAAATGGTACAAAAAGTATACTTGCTTCTATTATGTAGAGGAATCGTTTAAGGAGTTTTAAAAGTTTGGTTTGGTTTATTTGGGCTATCTGCCATCTGAGGGTTGCCTTTGTTGAGGAATTTCTAAAGGAAACCGGCTCGTATCCATGTTACACATGGAAAAATCTTCGAAAACGCCTACGCAGGCAGCCTGTTCGTCGGAAGTGCCATTGTTCAGATACTTTACTGCTTAGCCGCTGGTGGGTCCGGAGTTTTCAAAACAGTTCTTAAAGAGATAAAATGTGTTTAAAATTAAAAACTGCGTTTTAAAACTACTTTTAATTAAACAAATAAGCATATTCTTACTTTATGTTTTCAGACTTATTTGAAAAAAAAAATAACTTCTAAAAACTTCTAAAAATAACTTTTTATTTCAGTTATATTCTGAACAACTCAAATTTACAAAAATGTGTTCCATCGTAGGACTATTTTATTACTGATTACAGCTAGTCTTTAAGTGATATTTTAAAATATAGACCCGAAGTAAATATAATCTTGATGTGATTGCCTTATCTACGCCTTTATTGTGAATTCTTCTGAAGATTTATATTTTGTTAAAAGATTCAAACTGGAAAACTACACAATGAGTTGAACTTCTGAGATGTGCTTCTTATCAGATCTGCATACAAATGACTTGAAGAAATATTTCGCACGCTCATTAAACCTGTGTAACATACGTGAATGCAAATCAGAACGTGTAATACATGAAAAAAAGCGATATTTATATGTAAAAATTCATATTTTGAGTGATATATATCATTACGTGAAGTGTTTCAGTTATTTCATTTAAAATAGCGATGGTGTTAAAAGTGTAAAATTCTAATGTGTTTGTCTGGCTTTGTGACATTTGGCATTCCTTTTTCTCTTTTTCTAAGAATGTTCAAGTTCATGAGAACATCATGTAAACGAGTTTCACTTTTTAAACTTTCGTGACTCTTTATCTAATTATTTATATTTCGTTTTCCGTCGTAGGCACTTTTTGAATTGCACGTGTTTTGTCACTTTCCAGGCTTCCACAATTTTAAAAAATTAAACACACCTATACTTTGTCCATTTAACCCAGTACTTCTGAGCGTAGGAATAAAAGTCGGTATTGAAACTTAATTCTCTGAAACAACTACTTCCACAAAACAACAAAATCAGCTAAACGGTGCATTCATTGTTTAATTGCAATGGTATGCTCTTAAACTAACCTTCCATAAAATATGCTGTCAGTGCACAAGCCATCTCCATCGTTACGTTCATTTCTTTTAGTTATTACGTTTTGACAATGCTGGTCACTTTACGAAATGGTTGCTTTAGGCAAAGCTTCACTGCATTTTTATTATTTTAAAATAATGTTTATTTAACATTAAATTAAACAATATTTATCGGGACTTTTAAAAGTGAAAGGATTTAATTATCTGTGTTCTCTTTGCTTGCTTCAACATACACCATAGTAACTCAACATAGGACACTACAACCATGTTCTGAGGCTTTAACTTCTCGATGTCCATAAGAGAAATATTTCAGAAGTATTCGTATTAGCTTATGTAAAAATTTCATCAAACTCATTAACAAGAGTAAGTAACATTTAAATGTGAAATTCTCCTAAATATCCTCCTAAAATAATAAAATAAATTTATTTTTGCTTTAGCTGAAGAATTTAACAAACCATTTTAAGTGCATTAATCAGAAGTATTCTAATAAATATTTTACCTTATGATATAAATCTGTTGTAATTACACTGCTGTGAAAATCAAAGGAATAGCTGCAAAATAATGTATTTTCTATTAATTCTTTATTAAGACTAATGAAAGGTAGCTCAAGGCCATATGCACGTTTTAGCGTCCGTTGTTTTGTCACTTGTGGAAAGGAATTCAGAAAGATGCTTTAATTTCTAATTTCAAGGATTGTTTGAATAGCTGGATAACTTTTCGTGCGTGATAGTAGAATATGTCTTTGAGAAAGCATTTTACGAATTGTGTGCTCTTGAAAGTTTGGAAGCTGTGCAGACACCGACAAAGGTTTGTAAACATCTAAACATAGTCAAAGGCTTCATGTCAAGAAACTGAAAACGGTTTAAAGACACTGCTGATGTATACAGACAAACAGGTCAAGGTCAGAAACAGGCCACAACAGTATCTCAGGATTGTTTTTTTGGCAACGATTTCTAAACAAAATAGACCAAAGACGTTGGCCCAGATTGCAAGGGATTTCACTTCAGTTACAGGAACTTGATTATCCAGTTATAACCTAAGATACGGGTGGCATAAAAGAGGGATGTGTGCAAGGAAACCCCAAATTTGTCTCCCATTATCTCGGGCTGCGAAATGCGCCTGGTTGCCAGTCGCGCAGAAATAATCGTGATTCGCGTATCACGAAGTGGAGCCAGTTTCTCTTTACTGATGATTACTTTCTTTACTGTGATTGTTTTTGTGTTTAGAGAGTGATTCCAGACGTTCTACAAGGGCGTAAAACACTTTTAGTAAGATTGAAAAAGTCTGTGAAAGGCATCGGTGGAAAGGCTGTGGAGTCATAGTATAATTGGCATGATTTTTAAACGTCGCAATTAAGCTACACATTTTACCAATGCATTTATGAAAGCTGAAATATACAGAAATAAGGTTCTTGGTCCTCATGTAAAGTTGTTTAGGGTGTTATCGATAATAATTTCCTCCTAAGGTGCAACCGTACTCGCCCTCATTGCGCTGCATTAGTAATTGTTTAGCTTATATACAGATGGGATTCTTGATACTTATGCCAGGTGACAAGCAACAGGAGATGTGGATACCTGATGGCTAATAGGAGTAAAAAGGTATTTATCCTACTTCTCTCACTATTTAGAGATGCTGACACCTCCCGTTAGGTCCCTAAAGACGCTTATTTGAGAGTATATTAACAAACGAATCATATTTAAGTATGGAGGTAGTAGAGGCTCTGCTCGAATACAAGTGTTTTTTGTGTCCACAGAGTGATGTCCAATGTCAAGAGACAATAAGGAACATTGTCAAGGCACAACGATCCTTGTATCAAGGGACGTTAAGGGATATTGCCAAGGAGCAATGATGCTTATGTCAAGGACCTTAAAGGATATTGTCAACATTCAATGTACCTATTGTCAAGGAGGGCATTAAGGGACATTGTCAAGGGACAATGATCCTTATGTCAAGGGAGCAATCAATGAATACTTCCTCTTTATGTGCGATAATATTAGTCCTCACTGCACTGCGCTATCGATTGATATCCTGAAGGCGAAGAAACCACCGGAGGGAAAGACCCATATATTTTCTGGGTTTAATTCGATAGGCCATAAATGGGCACACTAGTTCTAGCTCCTCACTCAGTTCTTTCCAAGAGCTTTAAGGCGGTACTCATGGTAAATAAACTTTCTTATCGCAAAAACTCCTAGAGAATGGCAATAAAGCATAGGAAATCGATGTAAAGCTTGCATTTTGATCAGGGATGACCCACAATTTATATTTTTTATTTGCTAAAATGTTTTAACAGCACCTTTTCCCTACTCTATTACATACCGTTTCCTATGTCCTTGTAGAGACATTAGGTTATTACGAAGTAGGAGAGGTGAAAAATGAGCAACGCCTTCGCCGGGAATCGAACCACGGACCTCTCGGTTACGCGTCGAGCATGCAGACCACTACACCACGAAGGCGGGAGAAATACCTTACATTCTAATGGAATTTTTTTTTTCAGAAATAAGCAATTCTGCATATTGAAAATATGTCTGGCATTACAAAATAAAGATCTTGTGAAATGAATATTCTTAACTGCAGTATCATTCAAAGTTATATGAGTTTGAGGTTTTATAATTGTTACTTTAATTCTCCCACCTCCAATGTATTTAACTTGAAACAATTCTATCGAATATTTTATAGTAAGAAACTTCCTTTTTACTGTTAATACTCTGAGTTTAAACGGGATGTATTTATATGTGATCGATCTTATTATAGAAGTCTTGAGTTAATTATTATTTCGTGAGATTTTTCCCTCTCCCATATTGCATCCGAAATGATAATGTTCATAACCAAAAAGGAAATCCTCTTTATGTGTAGTATTTTGGTCTTGCTTTTGAAAATGTTGTATGGGAAAAGGAGGTTCCAGAGATTTATTTGTACTATTCGAGAACTTCTCAAATTAGAGTGCTGAAAAAAGCTCTTGACGGTAGCAGAAATGTTTCAAAACTTTATTTTATAAAACAACTGGTTATACAGAGATAGTACTTTTTCAAACAATGTTATGTATTTTTAATGGTTAAACAGCATTTATTAATTTTTAAATGAATTTGATTTGAGTTACAAGCTTATTATGCATTTATAAAAACACGTACAGTTTTATCTTGACTTTGATTATCTTTTTAATATTAAATACTCTAGCTTTTAATCTCCTTATTTTTGTAAACGTCATCACTCTCTCCTGATATATTCGTGTAGCATTTTCCTGCCTTCTTAAATGTCTCAACTAACTGTTACAGTATGGAGTTAAACTTGAGCGTGAGCAAGACTCTTGCTGAGAGTTCTAGAGTTTGTTTTTAATTGAAGCTTAATTTTAGTTTTGGCAGGTTAGCATGTCATTAGAATAAAGTTAATTTTCATTCATCATACATAAGAAGTCTAAATTTCGGTAATTTTTAAATTGTACTTAATATTGATTGATATTACATTACACATAAATATTTTACCTCCTAGGCAAAAGTATTAATTTATATTATCTTTGTAATCAATAGTTTCCAATTAATATTTAATTTTTATTTTAATAAATTATATCTATTTAATTTATTTTAGGTGTGTGAAGTGATGATCGTAATGACCCAAATCTTCGTAATGACCGGCACAAATCACTGCTTTAAATGTATTTCTAGAAAACATTCCTTGTTATATATATATATAATTGCCCCTTGGAATACAGAGTTTTGAACTGCACGATTTTGTTTAAATGAGGATTATCTTCAATACATACCTTGGAAGCGTTTTGGAAGGCTTAGAGCAATTTGAAGAAACTAACATGCAAGTTATATACTTCAAGAAAATTAAGAAAGACTTAAAAACAAATTAGGGTGTAGGATGAATGCAGGAAGTATATGTATGTAAGATAAAAAATATATAAATATAAATTATAATTTAAATTAGTGATATTCCCTAAAGGCATAATTTTAATTACGGTATTTCCCCTCTTTATTCTGAAAATATTAAAACCCATCATTTTTAAGCCAGTCCATATATATGACTTACATAATGCTGATGATCTAGCTAATTCGGAACAACTCAAAATTTAGAGAACTGAAGCTTTCTCTTAATAAGCTGCCATATTAGTTAACTGAGCATTTTTGCTTCTACATCTGTTGCCGCAAATACTGTTGCTTTCCTTCTTTCGCAAAACAGTAAAAAAATGCAGCTGTTCTGAAACCGGCAAGATTAATGTGCCAAATATCTAGGACCGAAAATATAATTGAATTAAAAAGGAATATTTAATCGCCACGTCTGCCAAATTTGCTCTTAGTTACGGAAACATCTCAGTAGATATACAATCAACATTCCTACAGAATTATATCTAAGTCTACAATATTACATGGCGTAGATATATTTTTAATACCGTAAAATGAACATAAATGTTTTTCAAAATGTTCACGAGTGTTAAGAACATACTATTTTCATGTTTTACATGGCGTTAGGGACAGGGAATGAAACGCAAATAAATGCAAGTATATACTATAAATTAAATATGCCTGTGTTCCTGAAATAATATCGTAGATCTTAATTGCTCAGTATGGAGCTCAAATGTTGTAAGAACCTGCTTATAATATGCTGTATTCCAATCTCTAACACCCTTTTCTCTGCCTCAACAATTCATCAAAGATGAACGGTTGTTTTTTAAACACTTCATTTAATAAACATCATTTTGCTATTTATTCCAGTATTAGTAATGCGCATAATACCTGCACACATCTTATAACTTATAAATCTTTATTAATGCAAGCACTGAGAGATAAACAGCTCATTCCGTAAACAGAAGTTTTGAACTTAATTGTCGTTGAATGGTAAAGTGTACTTTCTCTTCCAACCCATTTCTTTTTATCAAATTCACATTTTTTGCAAATACGGAGTGTCATAAAACTTAAATATATAGCATATCAATCAGTGTGATTGTTATTTCTCGGTAAAACTTGTGGATCACAGCTGAATGGTAATTGTAATGCTACTGGAGAAGCAAAAATAATGAGCGGATTTTGGAAATGCTTTAGATGTAGCCCTTCTAACTGCTCCTTAATAATTTTGTTTCCGTATATTTAAATAAAAACTATATTATATGGCTGAATTCAAGATAAAATGCAATCGCCATACTTAAATTACACGGCACTAATTTGTGCAAAAATTATTAAGATAAAATAAAACAGACTATTTTAGATGTCATGGTTCGGTAACTTTCAACTTAAAACTGAAATGAGAAGTTTCATTTATGCAACTAAACAATGCAAAAACATCTATTCATTCACAAGATAAAAACAGTTATATAATATATGATATTTCAGAATTTTTAAGATATGAGCTTCAAATCTTAGCTTGAACTTGAATCAAGAACTTCTCGCTCACTATTACTGTTCTTGTGACCAAAATTCATGCTTAATAACTATAATGTGTTATGCGGAACTATAAACATAATTGCACGAAAATGGCTATTTATATTTCCGGCCTTCGCAACAGTAAGTGTTGCTAGGCGACTGCAGACGATTCCAATCGAAAGTCTGATATTTTTAACGATAACTTCCTCAGAACTATTTGCCATTTTTAAGTGATCTATGCTGTTTACAGTAAATTGTAAAATTCATCTCGGGCCAAAAAAATCGAATTGACTCGTGAACATATTCGTGCGATTATTTTTCATAACTTTCGACTTGGATTCAAGACAAGAGTGAGACAAGACAAGAGTGCTACCCTCCTACAGCATTGTAAACAAACTGCTATAACGAATTTAATCGTGGTCGACGTTCGCTACAAGACGAATTTCGTGAAGGTTATTGTGCCAGACAATATTTATGCTGTGCGTGAATTAGTAAAGAAAGATCGCCATGTGACATACCGTAAGATTGAGGCATCTATGGTCATTAGTATAACAAGCATCAATGAGATATTGCATGAACATTTGGCCGTAAAAAAGAATTTGTTCGCGTTAGATCCCACATAACCTGACAAACGCTCAAAAAAAGTAGGCTTGTGTCGATTGGTGCAAAAACATTTTGGGAAAATACGTTCAAGGTGCATCAAAGGCTGTGTACAGCATCTACATAGGTGGCGAATGATGGATGCGTGCATATGAGCTCGAAACAAAACGGCAGTCGACTGTATGGGTCTTTGGCGAGCCAAATCCAAGAAAAGTTGTTCGCGGAAGAAGCGCATCGAAGCAAGTGGTTGCCTGTTCGGCATTTCCGGTCACATGACGACAGTTGGTGTACATGATCATTTGTTTGCCAAAAGTCATTGGAGGAATTCGAAAAAAGCAGAAAAAAAGCAGAAGAGGCGAATCATTCTTCATAATGACAATGCGAGCTCTCACACATCGGCTCAAACAAAGGAATTTTTGACAGGCCAAACAATTAAATTGATGGATCATCCGCAGTACAGCCCTGATTTGGCACCAAATGACGTCTTTTTAATTCACTCACATTAAAAATAAATTACGTGGTTAGCGATTTGCAGCACCTGAAAAAGCGGTTGATGCATTAACAATGCATGTTTTTATGTTACCTCAATAGGAGTGGAAAAAATGCTTCGAAAATTGGTTCAAAACACATTCAAATGTGTATTCATCTTCATGGGGAATATATTTTAAAAAAACAATAAAACTAGTTTCGATTATATATATTTGTTTTTTCATTACCAGGCCAGAAATGTAAATAGCAATCCTCGTATGCGTGAGTTTCTGAACATACTTATACGATGATTGTATTAATCACAACTAGTATAACGTGAGTAATCTGTGTTTAAATAATCGATAGGTAATTTAGAAGTCTTATTAAGTGCAGTTACCTCAGCTGTTAAAAACAATATGTTTCGTTTTTATCTATTTTTTTTATCGAATTATGAATTTATTTATGTTGAAACTCCAAAACAGGGAATTGAAAGTGAAATAGGAAAGCATGAGCTTTCTACTTCAGTAGCTCATGGTATTGAAATAGGAATTAAGCGTAGCAGAATATTTAATACTTTACTTACATAAAGTTAGATAAAGAACTTCTACCCATACTTCTATTTATTATTAAAAGCAAAGGCCCTGCATATTATGCTTAAATTTATTGCGTGACATAGTGACTTTGCGCATCACACATGTAAATTGTCTTCCAAATTTTTATCTGCATATGATTTTAAATTCAGGAAATTTGAATGATTCATTCATTTTAGAGTTGAACGAAATAAAATGGCGCAACTGGAAATAAAAATGCAATCTGAATAAAAGGGAATTGGAAAACTAATAACAGAACTGCCGGAATATTTTCAAGAAAGGTATTCGACTCCCAAAAAATTAAATCAAATTTTAAATATTTAAAATGCAAATTTAAGCAATTGAATTCTATTAAAAACTATATCACCATCATACGGACAGCGACCTTTGTTCCTGCTTGTAACAGTGTATTGCTTAATAACAGACTTACGACAACTCGCATATATTTAGTTTAATTACGAAGCAAAATAAAAACTTACTTCATATATCTTATAAAATTTGTTTTAGAATACAGCAAAGACTAGGAAGCCAAGAGGCACGAGATGACAGCTCCATTTATTTAATTTACACCACAAATTGTGCAGCCTTCGGCTAACCTTGATTTTTGAGAGCTGAATCTTGATTTGTATTCCCGACAAGACGGAGTCGATCACCAGTACTGACGCAATGCTTCACCGATAAAGCATTATCATGCGAGTACCAAACAACGTCAAAGCAGATAACAGGTGGCCATTCTGAAGGCTATTATTCCTTGCTAAAGTCAGAAACGCTGGCCAAAATGTTTAGCAATGTAGTGTCTTTGCCTTCGGAAGTGAATTGTGTCTGCAAGGTTTAACTTTGACATACATTTTGCTTCCTTCTCTTCGTGATGTATGAAGTACATTACAAGAGGCAATTTCAAACGGAAATCCATTGCTACTTGCAAAAGCATAACACTATCATTTACAAGCAGCTGGTAACTGGTAGTTGTTAGAAATCCAAAAATACTTCATAAGTAGTTCATGAAACAGTAAAAGGATAAATATTATTTTATTACAAAATTTTGTTCGTTTATACGTCATATCAATGAATGCTTTCATTTCATCGAAAAAATATTGCCTTGACAAGTTGAACATAGTTTACATTGATGCAGTTATAACCGTATTTTGCATGGCGAAATGTTTTCACCTTGTTTAGGTTTTCAAAACAGTTAATAGTTCAAAGTTACAGACCTATTGCACAAATTCCATTACAGTTTCAATTGATTTATATTAGAATTTCCCCATCTCTTGAAAATCGTTCTTTTAAGAAGTGAAACATACTCCTAAATTTATTTATTATACATTAGAATAGGATAACTTTAGATTTATCTTTCACATCAAAACTATTTTGCAATATCTATGACTTTTGTATTAAAACCATTTCGTATTTTCTCTCTCTATACATATATATAAATATTGAAATTCCAAAGTATAGATAACAAAATTTAAATGTTTTGAAATATAGATCTAACTTAGGTATTTAAAACCTATTTTTTAAAAATAGTTCGAAAACTTATCCAATTGTACACTGATAGCAGCTATATTTAATTGCAATAATTCAAAATGCCAAAAAAATAATAACAATAAAAAATACAAAATAGTTTTTAAATTCATTCCATATTCAATTCGAAATAAACACATGTAAAAACCAAAAAAACAGAAGCATGGTGGCAAACTTCAAGAAATAGGGTGGACATGGCATGCCAAAAACAAAAATGAAAAAGTTAAGAAATAGTGAAAAATTATAATTACTTCTTTCGCTGCATCGTCATCAAATAGTTGGTGCAACGAAAGAAACAAATAAATAAAACAGCCTATTTCTGAACTGACAAACACATATATTAGAGTTTAAAATTTTAAAGTGATCTTTGAAAAACAATCAAAGTAATATGTATCTATATCATTCTACATCCTACAGAACAATGCAAAAATTATAATACCAAAAATGCAGAAAAATTCCAAAAGATCGTGAAATAATAGACAAATTTTAAAAAACTATTTGGAGTAGATCGACTCCGAAAACAAAATTTGCAACAATAATAATCCAACACTTTACAAGTTTTTAAATTAAAAAAAAATTATATGCAAATTTCGGCGACATAAGGCCAAGTAAAAAAATGGCAAATTTCTAAACAAGCAAAAAAACTTTAAAATATAATAACAATTTTAAGTTGGACGATTTGAATCCAAAAACATGTAAAAGAGAAGTAATCCAATATATGCAAAAATAAAAGAGAAAAATGAAAAATACGTTTCTGTTTTTTGCATGTGGTTTATTCTGAACTGAATATGGGACGAATTTTAAACATATTATGGCAAATAAAAATTATATTTATTTTTAGAAATAACTTTTTAATCATCACAGTATTCTTTGTTCTATGCTAGTAAAATTAAAATCATAAAGTTGCCATGCACGAATTACATAAGAATAATAGAAGTGATAGCCATAACGGTCATATACAAGATTAAACTTAATCATATACGACAGTTAAGTTAAATTTTTCTTCGAGAATTTTGATTTAAAATCATTCATATCATGACCCACGATCATAATAGTCTCGATCAATTCCAATCAAAATAAAATCGTGGGGCATACAATGGATGATTTTAAAAGAAAATTCTCGAAGAGAAATTTAGCTCAACAGATTTTAATTATTCTTATATCTGACTATTCTTTACTATGAATTCCATTGTTCTTTGAAATTATGTTAATAATCTAATATAATCTATGAATGGATGCCCAGTACTGTAATTTTTATTGACCAAAAACAAAAAATATCATGATCTCCAAAAAAAGTTACTTTTTAATGTATTTAATTAAAACTATGTAATTAAAATTAAATCTTTTAGTTATAGAATGCGGAGATAACTAAATAAAATCATTACATCTAAAAGCGAAAAAAAATTTTTTTTTCTCAGGATAGCAACACGTCATAGTATACGT
>KK117158.1:425587-445052 GCA_000611955.2 Stegodyphus mimosarum
ATCTACGACTAATATCGACTTCTATGAGTCTTGATTAGTAAATCAAACTGATTGCCATAGGCCAATAGCGGTAGTAATTAAGAAATGATGCCCTCTGGCATCAACACCCGGAGGCGAGAAGGATAAGCATAATCAGATTAGCAATATTAAACTGGCATTGTTACATCAATGGCATTTGAACTTGAACTCAGGCAATAATCTTTAGAGTTGCAGGAAGCAGGAAACCATTCTGTTAATGCATGGCATACTACGGTAATTTTATTCCCGACATGGCATAAATCAGCAGTTTTAAGGCAAAGTAATTTAAGCAAAATTAGGCAGGATGTTCGTTTAAACTTAATTAGCAATTAACATACAAAATCAAATCGTTCTTAATCATTAGTTGATAGCATCTACATCGTTATGTTTTCCGAAGCCCTCACACACCCTTTATATACGCTCAACTGCACTGTGCTGCCACCTGCCTTCTGTGATTGGTTATTTAACTCTGACATGGAAAGTACGTGGTGGTCACATTAATGTGACTGGACTGTGTATGAATGTTATATTGTATTCAGTATAATCATAGTGATGCTATTTCACTGTATTCTGTGATTCTGGCTAACAAACTACTGTTGTAGTGCAAGTGGTTATGACACTTAGCATGTAAAGATTCGTGGCTCCAATCCTGGCGAGGCAACATTTTTTGTTCCTTAGGAAAACATGATAATCTCTAAACTTGTCTCAGACTTGCTATTAATATGTTTCTAAATAAAATAGCAACATTATTTCTAGGTGTTTTGGGCATGTCTTAAGACGTTCAACTCCGAAATTCAAAATAATTATAATTTTGTTCCTGTGTTTTCTATTCGCGATATTCTGCTAAAATGAAAACTTTGAGATTTATTAATAGGAAAGAATTATAAAATTTTTTAGGAAAGAAAAAGCATTTCCTTTCTGGGAACATTCATATCGACCATGCTTCAGTGTTGTCAAATTCATTGGTACTGCTTTTTCAAAATTTTAGTTCTGAAGTTCGCAACTGAGAATATCGTTAGCATTAAAGACTTAGATATGAAAACTGCTTCTACATCTTGAACAGAAACGACATAAAGTGTGATATTAAGCAGTGGAACTTTGTTTATTGGTTTATAATGTGTATCTGCAATTTTTGCCGAGTATATCGTTATACGTACAGTTAGTTATACATAATAATTTAGAGTATAATAATTATAATAATGTGATTATTAATTAACTTAATAAGATCATATATTTCAACAATACATGCTTCCCAGTGTAAATAACAAGTATCAGAATGCTAATTCTAAAATAACTGAAGATTAAGAAAATTTGATTGTTTATCTACCTTTATAAAAAAGACACTTTAGGTTAGTTATTTCCTATTGAGTTTCTTGTAACTTTTCAAGTACAGTTGCAAATTTTTGCAGCACCTTTGTCGAATTTAATTTGATTCTATTAACGATTAAAACCTGAAAATATTGCTTTGTCTCAAAGCATGCGTAAAATACTTTTCAACAAAAGAAACTCATAAAATCGTTTATTTATTTTTAGCTTACAACAATGCAACGTTTATTAATTGCAAAGAAACGAAGCACTTAAATATAATATCGTTCTTAAGGGGGCAAGGTTTTTTTGCATTAAAATTGTGATCGTATTGTACTTTAACAAGGAATTTAAAAAAGAATTATTATAAAACTGTTTGTTTAAGCAAAATCTAAACCGATTTTAAAATTTATTTAATTTTTAAAAATTCATTACTACATTTCTAGTGTATCAATAGTTTTACTCTAAATTTCGTTATGCATTTTTTGAGATATTTTGTTTTTGTTCTTATGCCTAGTTAATCGTCATTATTAATCTGATAATATGACTACCTATTTTTTAAATACTGCAAATATCAATATTAAACCTATTTACTGTTTTAGCAAAAGTATAATAATTAATGGTATGTGAAAATATCTGTAAGCCTTTATCTTTGGAGAGAGAGAGGAGAAAATTTAATATTTTTAAAACATAAATGTAAACAAAAAGGGAATATTGAGAAAAATAACTTTAGTTTTCAACTACGAGATTTGTCAGTTTAACAGCAAATCTGTTTGAATTCCACTTCTTTTCTATCCTTTCATATCACTCGCGCTTTTCCATAGAATGAAATGGAATAATTTGGTATTCCTACTTCAGTACAAGCACTTCAAGGCATTTCCTTCTTTCCTCCAAACCATGACACATAACCATAGCTGCGGAAAAAGATTGAAACCTCTAACTTGCTAACATTTTCTAATTACATTAGGGATATGATGGGAGATGCACTTTACGATCGTAAATGAGGGGTGGGTGGCTACGATTTTGAAATGACTATTTTAAAAGTAACAGATTATAGGAAACGGTAACGTTTACTAAGATTGCTTTTTACTTCCTTGTACGAAGTAAAAAAGGAAGTATTGCAATCGCGAAAAATTTCGGGTATCATATTTCAACGAAAATATACATTTTGACAGCTATCGAATGCAATTTAACGATGTTTTTGCCTGACACCTCTACGTGACTCCACCCATCCCCTCTCTTTGCCCCGAAACATTTTAATTGACTATATATATTGGCGGCGCAGCGCCCTCTATAACTTTTTCTACAAGGTTCGAGATTCGAGTCCTAGCTAAGTCACTGCACAGTATATTTTTCATTCTCGTATAAAAAACCTAATGAATATACATGTGGCGTCCGAACTAAAAGGTGATGGACGATAATTCGTTACCACCAGGATTTGGCGGTTGGATTCCCTAATCCCCAATCACAGTCTAAAAGGGAGAGTACATAAAGCATTTTTTCCTCCTTTCCGGATGCCTTCATGGGGTAATTGGAAAAATACTGGACGCGTATTTGAAAGGTTTGGGGTTCAAATCCCGGCGAGGGCACTGCAGATTTTTCCCGTCTCCTACTTCGAAAAAATCTTAATGACTCTATAAGTTTTATCTGGAGCTTCTGTAATGTAAATCCCCTATTGGTTCCTTAATTTTCCTATCTGACATTGGCATCTTTAATAAAGATAACGTATAACTTCTCTCGCAACATGGAGATTAGAGCCCTCTACATATTTCTTGTTGTTCTTAATTCCAGTTAAAAGACAAAACTGTGATTTCATTACATTATAAAGGTGGCATTATTTGTATTAGCGAAGCAAAGCGAAATTTTTATACTGTTTTCAAATGGCCAAGTTTTGGAATAATCGAAGCGATAAACAGATGTCTCTATCTTGAAGTTCAATTAGCATACATACATACGAGTAAATACCCTCCACTATAAAACGATGGATTGAATTATTTGAAAGATTTACACGGTTCAAATGCCAAAGATTATCTGTTTGCAACACATAATAGGCACGGGAAAATCTAGAAATCTGAACTGTTGAAAATCTGTCTCAAATATTTACCCTTTGTTAAGCCTTTTAAAAAATATAATTCTCCCAGCTCGTTCATTGTAACTCCGAATAATACCGTGATACATGTAAATTTTGATGATAAGGGTGTCTTTTTATTTATCTAAAAGATAACTGTGTTCTATGATTAAGCTCATAGTTTTATTGAAATCCTGTATTAATGTCTGTACTTCCATAATTGTCACAAAGAGAAAGATCTCAGCCATACTGCATCGTTTTATAACTAGTCAAATAGTAGATCGCCATGTAACACCTTCAGCTGTATACAATCATTGTATACATGCATTAACAGTCTGATTAACTTAATTTTCTAAACTCTTCTTACTTCATGTAAATATTTCTCTTAAATCTATCTTAAATTTATCTGTACTTGTATCCATACCCTGATCTTATACTATCTGGATGTCCAATTTATACATTAATTATTATACAATGGTTGATTCGAAAGACTAAGCATGCAAAAACTATATATTCAGGACAAATGTATTGGGGAAGGACTGCCTACGAAAGGCTCATTCGTATTACTATTAAACATGAGAGAAATAAGATACCCCATGCAGCTACTTAGCCAGGATCTTAATACAGATTAAATGACCTGTAATCAGCGGTATTACCCACTCAGCGTTCCAAATATACAAATGTTAAAAAGCATAAAACGCAGACTTCGTTCTTTCATAATTGTCACATTCATTTGTAGGTAAATGGTAATAGCATACAAAATATGAAATGAAATAGATAGAAAAATTTTGAAATGTAACTGAGCTTGGAAATTAAGTTTGAACGAAAAAATAATCAAATCAGTTAATCAAAACTTTTTTAAAGTGCGCTCTGCGCTTTGTTATTGTTGTTTCTTAGTTATCGATATTATAACGGAATTTGAAAAACTGACAATTTTTCATTGCTATGCGGATGCTGAAGTCAAGTTAAGTAGTTAACAGACTGCTTGTCTGGCATCTTGACCTCAACTGACCTTAAGCGTGTATTGCCTACTGGCAAATTAAACAACAAATGCGTAGGTGGAGCAGATAACACACTTTGGTCACATACAAGATCTAGCAAAGTATTAAGTCACCTTATATAAAATCTAAAACTCTGCGATCTCGAAGAACAGGACACTTGTACTTATTTTTATGTATGACCTACTTATTTTCCTTGTATCGAAAGCAAAATACCTTGGGGTTAGATTTTGTTATAATTTATTCCTTAAATTTTCAAGAGAAGGTTTTTCAGTTTTACTTATACATAATATATAATGTGTGCTAAAAAAATAAGAGAAAACAGTTATTCGGGTTGCAAGGTTACCGTGCATTTGTTTTTCCTGCGGAAAGAGAATATAGTCTAGATATCTAGAACTCACGTGTCTAGGATAGTTATGAAGAGAACAAACTCACGTTTTTCAAATATTTTTATACTCGTGTCCAGAAACACGTGTATTGATAAATACATATTTATCTCATGAGTAAAGTAAATAAATAATTGGCGAAACTGCCACGCTAAACTGCTTCAGTGTCGAAACCAAAAGTTTCTCAATTTCAATTGGTAGTCTGTAATTAAATTCACTTTCTTTCTTTCTTTTCGCCATCGACGGAACAGCTGGCCCACTAGGTTAGGTGCTTTTCAGCCTGTTGGATGGAATTTAAAGTATATATATAGAGTAAGTATATTTAAAGTATATATAAGAGCTTAGTAGTGTGTCCTCCTGCAATCGACCACGCTAAACGAGGAGCATTGAAATAAGGACCAGAACATGGAAAAAAGGTGCATGATGGGAACTGCAGAAACTAAGGGGAACACTTATTATGGTGCATGTTAGGCAGACATTTATACAGTTACGGTACATGTTGGGCATACACTATTATGGTACATGTTAGGCATACAGTTATATTAATGATAGCTATATAATCAGGTACAGATGCAAAGATGAACAAATACATTGTACATGTTAGGCATACACTATTATGGTACTTGGTAGGCATGCAGTTATATTAAGGAAATGCTATATGCTAAATTAAATTCACTAGGTTTTCTTGCATCATTATTTTCATCCAATGCTTTTTATAGGATTTAGTTCACTGCAGTTTAAAATATAAAATTTTAAATTTCTACCAGCCTAAAAAATTCTGTCTAGGTTACAAAGTGACATTTTATTTGGAATTTCAAAGTATATTATTAATTCACAAAGGTGCTTCTACTGTGTTTGAATTTTAGTTATATGAACTTAAACAATTTTTAAAAACTGTCTTGTTCTGTTTGAATAGTTGACTGAAGCAAAGCGCACGAGAATTATGGGCTTAAGTGTAGGAATGCCATCCTGAAAAATTTTCTAAGGGGAAACTGTCATTACTTAGGACATTATTTAGGGGAAACGGGCATTACATTACAAGAAAAACTAAAATATTCCTATAACCAGTCCACTTATCTTGATTTAAATCTATATCAAACTTCCAGTCTTCAGTGGTCTTATGCAAATGTTTTGCATCATTTGGTTCTTCTTTTTATATTCCTGTTCCTTCTGTGTAGTAAACAATTAGGCATACAGTTGATCTTTTTCAAACGAGGATTTGTATGAAACCCACACATACAATTGGAATTGTTTTCTTCAACTGTAGCGAACACATTCTGGAGTTTATGAGAGACTGAGAAACTCTTACATAAACTACGCAATGAATAACTAAAAAAATATGAATAAGTAAATAATATATGCAAATACTAATGTTTCCTTTTCTTAACAGCTATAAAACACAGATTAGTTATAAAATGTTTCTTTTCTTAAGCCTATGTTTCATATGTATATATTATCTACCGTATTTTGTGTCACGCAAGGTAGCATTGTTATACAATACCAAACAAATAGATGATTCACATTCCAAAAGATATAAAATTTGGTATACTTAATTATCACTATACACTACAGTAGTGTATATGCGTTGTCTTCTTATGATATTCCCACAATTATTTTTATTTATCTTGCTTTACAGTACAAGTAAAATTATTAATTCACATCATACAAAATATGAGTTAACTAACTATATATTATCGATAAAAATTCCAGACATTGAAATTATGCGTATTGTTCATTTCTAATGTAAAAGCATAAAGAAAACTTTTTGCGAGATATTTAAAGACCTTGTTCGAAAACTTTAGACATTAATACCATGAAATTGCTTCATAATATTCATTACGTTTATTTTTTAAACTGTCATTAGGCTATTAATTACGATCAAAATATACCTATGCGCAAATGTTTCACAAAGAATTACTATGACCTATGTAGAACTATCATTATCTGAATTTATTTATTAGATGCTATTAACGTGCATTCTAAAAGGAAATCAAAGAAAAGATTTATAAGTTGGATAATTATAAAGCTTTGAAACAGTTAAAAAATTGCATAAAGTAACAACATTCGAGACAGTGTATTTCATGTTGTAATGCGAAAGAACTTAAAGAGTTTTCGACCATATTGATTCAAATGCTCAAAATGCTCGAACTATATCTATATATATATATATATATATAATAAATATAAATTTAAAACAGAACTGCAGCTCCTGAAAATGATACGAATCTTGGTTAAATTAGTCTTCTTCCAACTACGACATGCACTAAAATTAAAAGTTCAATACATTTTACAAACTATCTTAATAATTACAGTAGTTGAAATGTTGTGTCGCGAAATTTAAGTGCGTTGAGTCATTTAAGTAATCAATTACTAAATTATTTTTATTTTTATTTGTATTTGATTTTTAAATTTGAAATTCTGAAGAGCGTAATGTAATATATGTGTATCTGTAAAAAAAGTATTTAAAATCTTTAGGCAATTATTTTCTTCAACGGTCCAATTTTCTAACGAAGAAAGGGAGCCTCTTTTAGCGGAAATAACATCTGTGAAAATAGCTTTAAGATAACAGTTGGAACTGAGGGCGGTCTAGTGTTGTGGCCTATGTCTTTTGTTACAAAGCAGTAAAAGGAGTTCGTAACTGGCTTTCGCTCATTCTCTTGCACTCTGGCTTTGTGAATGCTGCAAGGCTTATATAAATCAGTTCCTTTGGAAGAAAGGAGCGGTTGTAAATTTGATCTTGAAAGGGCAGTTTTTGTTGTTCTTAGATTTTTTGCTTGTTAGCAAAGGGGGTCGAATCTTTAGCCTCGAGAATTCCCACACTTTAGGATGACTCATCTGCAGCCGTCGACTGTGGACAATGACTCTCTTTTGATTCGTTTGAGGGGTATATTTGTTCAGGTAAATTATAGTGAAAGTCTCAGGTTGGCGAAAATTAATTAAATTAATTTTATTTGTTAGGTTTTGACCAGCAATATTTAATGGGAGGAGAAACCGAGTTTTCCTCGGTTCTTGCACGAGTATAGAAGTCAATTTTTGAGTACGGTTCAACTAGAGAGGAGAATAGTTCAGTGAGGGCTTTTGACCCTGCGGCCAACTGCACCCTTGCAGGTGGCTCGCGCTTGCGATGCTGCCGCGGTCTGCGCCGGTATTCATGAGAGACAGATTCAAGTTTTGCAGATGTGATGTATTGAGAATTTTCCTGAAATTTGTGCGAGATATAGAACTTAGAGCGATCTCTTCCGAGTTCGAAAATGGACACTTTCTGAAGTGGTTTTTCCTGCAAAATGGATGTTTTCTGCCGCCCCGTTGTTGAAAATCATGTGCAAAGCTCGTGAAAAGAAAAAAATTCAACCTTGTGTCGTCGTTCGCACAGTGTCCGTTCTCGTTAACAGCTGAAGCACCTGTGTGTCACCTAGTTTATTCTCTTGGTTTCTCCTTCCGGTAGTTCACCTGTGAGTTATCTTATATTTTGATTGGTACCATTATAGTATTTGCCAAATGAGAATAATTTAAATTAATCTTGCGTAACTGGTAGAAAGGGAATTCCATTTGATAATAGAGAAAATTGCTTGCGTCTTTAGGAGAATTCATTGTCTATAAAATATGAAATTTGTGTTAATTGTCTATAAAATATGAAATTTGTGTCTTTAGGAGAATTCATTGTCTATAAAATATGAAATTTGTATTAAAGACACAAACAATTTTCTCTATTATCAAATGGAATTCCTTTTCTACCAGTTACGCAAGATTAATTTAAATTATTCTCACTTGGCAAATACTATAATGGTACCAATAAAAATATAGGATAACTCACAGTTGAACTACTGGAATCCATCATCATAAGAAGCTATAGGCGACACCGGTAGAAAAATCCGCCGCAGCATCGCAAGCGCGAGCCACCTGCAAGGGCCAAAAGCCCTCACTGAACTATTCTCTTCTCTTAATGAACCGTACTCAAAAACTGACTATTAAATTCGTGCAAGATCCGAGGAAAACTCGGTTTCTCCTCCCATTAAATATTACTGGTTAAAACCTAGCACATAAAATTAAATTTCGCCAACCTGAGACTTTCACTATAATTTACCCGAACAAATATACCCCTCAAACGAATCAAAATAGAGTCATCTGTCCACAGTCGACGATTGACCAGCTGCAGATGAGTCATCCTAAGGTGTGGGAATTCTCGAGACTAAAGATTCGACCCCCTTTGCTAACAAGCGAAAAATCTAAGGAGAACAACAAAAACTGCCCTTTCAAGATCAAATTTACAACCCCTCCTTTCTTCCAAATCTGATTATATAAACCTTGCAACATTCACAAAGCGAGAGCGCAAGTGAATGCAGGAAAGCCAGTTACGAATTCGTTCTACTGCTTCGTAACAAAAGACATGGGACGCAACACTAAACCGCCCTCAGTTCCAACTTTTATCTTAAACCTATTTCCACAGATATTATTTCCGTTAAAAGAGGCTCCCTTTCTTCGTTAGAAAATTGGATCGTAGAAGAAAAATAATTTCATAAAGATTTTAAATACATTCTCTGCAGATACATATATATTACATTATGCTCTTCAAAATTTCAAACTTAAAAATCAAATACAAATAAAAATAAATATACTTAAATAATTGATTATTTAAATGACTAAGCACTCTTAAATTTCTCGACACAACAGAGACATGCTATAAATCTGAATATTTGTAACAAAAAATTATTTGTTCCTTCAAAAATAGTGAATTACAAAATTTTATTAATGATTTTTGCTGTTCTTATTTACTTTACAAGTTTTTGTAACCTCGAAACTGTATTAGCAAACAAACGTGTTGTGGTACGGGAAAGCTGTAATTGTCCTGAAGATGAATATAACAAGAGCATCATAAAATCATAAAATAAAAATGCTACAGATTGTCAACAATGAAGAAGTAAAGAACCAGGAAGTACAAAAAGTTGAGAACTTCACAAAATTTATATTCGTAATAATAAGGAAATGTAATGTTTATACTTCCTTATTAGATTTAAACCATTAATGTTATCTTAACTAGTCGCGAAATAATTTCAAGGTCACCCACTGGAGTCTAAAATATTTTATTCATACACAGTGCACTGATGAGTTTCCTTTTTTAAAAAATGCATATTTCGCATGCTGTGTAGGTATCAGCGTTAATTAAACTTCTCATTGGGATTTGGTGACAAATATATTTTTCATTTTGAAAATGATCTCAATTTATGTTTATTTATAAAAAAATAACTATATTATTTAAGTTATGAATATTATTTTGAAATTCATTAGGAAAATAAAATTTCGAAAGAGAAGATTTCTGTTTTTTACCCTAAATATTAAACGCTTTTATACAGCCAGGACTAAGAAACAAATGTTTTTGTGTACTATTTTTCCTCACGGGCACGGCCACCTGCTTCTCTGATTAATACAGTGCATTTTCTTTAAATAGCGATCCTATCAAATTGTGAAAACAATTAGGAGGTTGTTAAAACAGTTGAATACTGGTAATTTCATCCGTTTTCGGCATCATATCACCAATATAATGCACATTTTTATAATTTTTCTAAATAGTTAATGTAAATTTGACTTACTATCCTAATGCAATGAAAGAATGTAGATAATCAACAGTCTTGAATGTTATACTACTGAGTTAAGTCTTTAACATAGTTTTTGCGAATTATTTTGAATCATTCTTTTGCACACAGATTTAATGTGAAATTCTTGAAATTAATACTGAGTAGTCACCTACATGCATCTAACTAAATGCCTTTGACCCATTGATTTGGCGAAAAGCACTTTTTATACCGGGTTTATTTATTTGATTAACATGGTTCATCATTCAGTATAATCAGCAGACAGATTTCACTACATGAAGTAGGTACATTTAATTTCAGAAATATTAAAACTGTTATAAATTTTAATAATTTCAGAAACATAGAAATACAAGGTGCGCCCATAAAGTAGCCGGAAATTTTCTTATAAGGAAAGGATTACTAAACTTCAAATAATTTATCTCCTGCAAAATAATTGCCAGAGGAGTTTATATAATTTTTCTAACATTTCTTTAGGCCACAGAGAAGATGTTTACAGGCGCTGGAATTAACTGTTCTCAAAATACGTAGAACATTTCCTTTAATATCTGAAACGATTTCAAATCTCTCTCTTTGAATGGTCATCTGAAGCTTCGGGAGAAGAAAACATGAACTAGCGATAGGTCGGAAAAACATAATGGGCGATTTACACTGCAACTAACTGCTTAGAAAGATACTGCTGTATAGACAATGCTGTATGGGATTTAGCGTTGTCGTACAAAAGAAACCATTCCCCAGAATCAAAAAATTCTTTCCTAAATCACTTTATCCTGTTTCTTAATCGACAAAGCATCTCCTTATAAAGGTAGTGATTAATTGATAGATTTTCAATGATAAATTTATGTATGATTTCTGTAATCAAAAAATGCAATCAGCATCCCCTTAGTCTTTGATTTCGACATGCGTGCCTTTTTTTATTGTTGTTGTTGTATGAGAGAAGGTGTTCCTTTCCACTGTACACTTTCTGTTTCTGTTTCTGGGTCGTCTTGTAGACACCAGGTCTAATCTTCTGCTGTAACACATTTTTAGAAATTCTTGTTCTGTCTTGCAATAGTCAGGAAATCTTCCTAGTAAGCTTTTCTGTCTTCTTCTAGCTATTCTGACAAAATGGAAAGCAGAGCACAAAATCGAGCCCATACTTTTCTCATTTTCAGATTTTCAATTACCATAAACATACAACTTTCTTTGCTTATCCCAAGGTCTTAAAGTTGCTGAGTTGTCTATCTAGCTTTCACTAAAAAAAGAATTTTCTTCATTCTTTGAGGTTGTAGTATGTTCTATCTTTGGTTCATTTTCAGCGCTTTCACCTCCACATTTAAAGCGATTGTGCCACTCATATACTTGTGTCCTTATTAAAGATGCATTATCATGCTGTTGGAATCATCTCTAATGCTTCGGTAGCAGATTTACCTAATTTGTAACAAAATTTAATGCTGCAATATTATTCCATCTCGAAGCATTTTTTTTTTTGTTCAATCTCAGTAAATGAAAATAACGCCTGCGTTTTGATACGTAAATGACAAAACAACCAGCTTAAACTGGCTTGAGCTAAGATGTCACTATTTCGAAACATACATTTATTTCACTTTTTTTATCGGTTCGTTTTAATTTTTCCGGTAATTTTAAGGGCGTACCTTGCAGTAGTAAACTTTAGTAGTCTTATGTGTAACCGAAATTCGATAGGTGATATTACTCCAAGTTTTGTGCAGATTTTGAATTTGAATCGCAACTCTCTTGAATTAGAAACTAAAAGATTTTAAATTCTGCGCGTGTTTAAAACATAAAGTTGTTTAGAAATTAAATTTGATAGTCATCACTTATATTCTATCAACTTAGGTTTCTAGACTCTTTGTTTTTTGCTTCGTTAGTGCATCTCACACATATGCAATCTCCAGCGGCTCGTCTAAGCCCTGATAAACATCTACTCATTCTCAAAGTTATCTTTAGATACCCCAAAATAATAATATGCAGTGAAATATTCAATCACTGTAATCTATGTTTTGCAGGGAATGTGTATAAGACGTGCCTAATGAGCGTTATCCAATCAAAAATTATCAAACAGGTATGAAATTCAGTGCGTTTACGGTGAATTAAGCGTTTTCCATTTAGTGAATTTCTGAATTTGATTTTAGTCTTAAAGTACTCAAAACAGTTTGTCATTGCTCCAAAGTATCATTTGCAAGAATCTGTAAAGTTGCAAATCATGAGTTGTTTAGAAGCAGAGCGTATGATCATGCAAGCAGTGAGATATGTGATTATTCCAAGACAGACAGTCTCTACGCTGTGAAAACAGTTTCAAAACTATAGAAATTATAAGGTATTTTCTGCCTCCTTCCAGCATGCCTTCGTGGTGTAACGGTAGCACACTCGGATCGTATTCGGTAGGTCCAAGTTCGAGTCCCGGCGAGGGCATTGAACATTTTTCGCATCTCCCGAATCAAAAAACCTTATAACTCTACAAACCGTTGGTTTTATTATAAAAATATGCTATTTCAGACAGTTCATATCTGCAAAATAATTCAGAGATTGCTGTCATTATATCAATTACTTTTGAAGTAGTCGTTAACTCTCTAGAAAACAGTGTCTCTTCTTCAATCGTTTCAGTTGAATGGAACGAAAACTAACGGTTGACAACATTTTGCAATATCTGTACTCTAATCCAAATGTATTGCGAAAACATTTGATTTTTTTACGGCCTGCACTAACTAATTTTGCTATGTCTTCGACAGCATCATCAAAGCGACGTTTCACAATTTTGTCAGAAAGCGGTAAATGTGAAAGCTTTTGTTTACTTTCTAGTCCAAGAAAAATATCAGCTGCTTTCAACAGGCAAGTTTTGACGAGTGTTTCGCCAATAATATGACTTTCCTTGGCCTTTGCTATGAATAGGGATAACTCATACGAAGTTTCGAGCGCTTTTTCGAATGACTGAGCAAAGGATCCAGTATTATCCGATTTCAGACGTTTCAAATGTGAACATTTTTCCCTTTATTGGCCCCAAAACTCCTTCGGCTTGTCTTTTAACGCACTATATTTTGTCGACAAATGTCGCTCTAGAAAAGAATATCTCATAGCAGCATTGCTCAACTCTTTATTTCTTACAATAAATACAATAAAATCCTAACTCGGAGCATACGCAAGGCCTGAACTTAAATAGTTATGAAATTAAACTAAAATAAGCTAAACTAAAGCTATCTGAAAGATATAACCGAAGCTATCAGGATTCTAAGTAGTTGGCCCCTAAATATTCATTAAATCGGCGAAGCCAAGCAAGGGCCTAAAGTATGACCGAGCGTAGTACCTAAGAGAGGACGTAGCCAAAAGGCAACCGCGCGCTGGTCAGAAAGATCAGACTCTCTCTCACGAAGTCGGCGAAACATCGACTTAAATAGTACTCTTTCTCATTTGCATTTACTGCGTTTCTGAATTTACATTCTGGCAGGAAATTGTAATCTGAAATTAGAATAGATAGGAAAGTTGCATAACTTAAAATAACTGTTAATAAAATTAGGATAAACCTTACAACTTCGTAAACAAATAACACATTGCGGCTTATCGACACCATTTTTTTAGGATAGCTACAAAACCGTATTGAATATAACAATTATTGTATTTGCATTTTTTCGCTGATCTCATGACGAGGGAAAAAAAGTAACTTACAAAGTAGAGAGTTTATTTTCGCGTTAAAAGTGCGCATAACTTATGTATCTAAAACTCACACAGAACGAACGGTACCACAGAACTTTGAACTCTTAACAAGCGTGACCTTCGATACTTCGACTTTTATTTTACGCATGCTAAAAAGGTATTAAGAACGGATCTGTTTCGATAGCTATTTGCCGGACCGCATGCACATAAAAATATTAAGGGTGGAAAGCTAGCCCCTGTAAAGTAAACACGGAGTATATTTTTCTCCTCTGCAGTCTGACGCAGCCATTCATTTGACAAAACTTTTCGTTCTTCACATACACGTTCTTTGGCCCAACTAAGACACAAACGCAGCGCCGCGGGGTGACGGGGTGGTGTGATGGGCACAAGCGGCGAAGTACTTCTCGTCAAACCTCCGCCCTTTTGTAGATGTCGTCGCGCCTTCTTTGAGGCGCCCCTCACTTTGGAAATCAAAGGCCTAGTTTCACTTTTTTTAATTTCGGTTTTTTGCATAATCGATGAATATATGACAGACGAAATAATTAAAAAGCCGTGGAAATGTGATTAAATACTTCAAAAAGGGGTCATTAATCAAATATGATGATTTTGGTTGCAACCTATATATTTTATCAAGATCGAAAACGGAAAAGACTAGAATGCTATATTACCTTACATTTTTAGCCAAAAAAAATATTTGCTAATTTTACGTAATGTCACATGAAACCAAATAATTCTAGTGTCATTTTACTCTACGTTTCACTCGGTATAAAATGCGTGTATTGAGCCCAGGTTTGGAAAAGGACCCTCCAAATACCATAGAAATATCTAACTTTTAAAAACGTTATCAAGATCTTAAGTTCAGTGACTGAAATCGTTTAAAATTGCTTTATTTTGCTTTAATAATGTATGTAAAATATTTTTAAATTCTATCATATTAATGAATCTTTTCCAAATGAAATTTTAAATGTTCAATGATTTGTAACTTTTTAATACTAATTGATTTTTGAAATTATAAGGTATTCTCGCCCTCCTTCCAGCCCGCCTTCGTGGTGTAATGGTAGCACACTTGGCGCGTATTCGATACGGGCAGGCTCGAATCTCAGCGAGGCCGTTGCTGGCTCATTTTTCATGTGTCCTGCATCAGAAATAACCTAATGACTCTACAATGGCGCCAGAACTAAAAGGTGCTATACAATAATTCGCCGCTACCAGGATTTGGCCACTGGCTCCCTAATCCACAATCGCTCTTCAAAAGGGGGAATATATAAGGTATTTTCTCCCTCCTTCTCTCTCCCAATATACCTTCGTCATTTAACGGTAGCACACTCGGCTCGTATTCGAGAGGTCCAAGTTCGAGTCCTGACGAGGACATTGTATATTTTTTATGTTCAAACGTTCAAGAAAATCCTAATAACTCTAGAAAGTGACTATTTAAATAGTTCATAATTTAAATATTGAATAACGTTCAAGAAAATCCTAATAACTCTAGAAAGTGACTATTTAAATAGTTCATAATTTAAATATTGAATAAGTATAAAATATGTCAGTTTCTTTGTAATACTAAATGTGTGTAACACTTTCAATTCTTAGATTAATTCTTCAGTTTTGTATAATACTTTGTGATAAACTTTTATCCTCCAATGTTCTCAATTTGAATTCTTAAATAATAAAATATTCAAATTAATTATTTTTCAAATTTTAAGGTTTAGGTTTTTTGAACATAACTGAAGCTCTTTTAATAATTTATTTCAGATAAGGATTAATATATTATTAATAACTATTCCTTTAATTAGGGTTTTGGGGCAATTCTTTGCGGAAACCACAAAAATTAAAATTAATTAAATTAATAATTCAAAACAATTAATTACTATTAAGGTAAAATAAAACGCCGAACAATAACACGCCGTTTGTTGTTCGACTTCGAAATTAATAATTAACTATTAATTAAAGAAATTCTAGTAATTAGACTTATGAATGTACGATGTAAATGAGTTAAACAGTAGACGCATGTTTATAAGCTAATGTACTTTAAGTGTTAAAAATTAGAACAGGATTAAAGAACTACATACAGTTCTTTTTTCTCAAAGTAATTATAGTTTCCCTTTAATTCGATATTTATGGAACAACAAACAAAAATAAATAAAATTTGTCACTTAAAAACTTCAGGTTATAGTCTAACATTTCGAAAATTTTATCATTAACGTTTCAGAAATTAAAAAAAAAAAACAATTTAAGAGACAGAAAAACATCAGCAGATGCAGATATCTTTTTAACATCCAAACACATTTAAGATAAGAAGTTGTAATAATTAGCCCAGAAATTAAATCTACAAAACATAAAATCTAATATTTAAAGTAAACTGTTCAAAATGGGTAAACTAAATGGCAGAAAAAAATTGCTATGATATTATTTCTTCCTAATTTAACCGTAGGTGGAGACATAAGCACTTATTTAACGAAGAAAAGACTTAATTAGTCAAGAGCATACGAGGCTTGCAAAAGATATTTGTCTCAAGTAGCTATACTTTCTACATTGATAGCATGCCAAATCCACGAACTGAGAGCAGTAAATAACTAAAAGTAATTTTCTTCGAGGTGTTAACAAACAAAAAAAAGAAAAGAAAAGAAAATCTGAAAGGTTCCAGATTTTAAATTACGTCCAAAGGGACTTTTTTTTAACATTTTGTGTGTTATCAATGAATTCACTGTGGATTGAACTGTATATTCACTAATCTCATAGCCGAATTTTACACTTAATTACCATGTAATTATTTTGAATTTCTAAGATGAGTACTCATCATTTCTGTGCTTTCCAGGCCAACACATTTAACAGAAATTAAAGTTGTGCAAAAGCATCTGATACATTGAAAAATAATTGTTATAGCATATTAATTTATTTTTTAAGTTATATTACTTGAAATATTAATTCCATGAAAGTTATAATTAATGCAATAATTATTATGCAACTATGAAAAATGTTAATAATTTTAAAAATGCTTTTCAAATTTAAAAATTATTTATTTTATTTATTTTTTTGAAAGCAAATTCTTAATAAAATGTTTATTTAATTGTAGAAGATGTTTATTATTTACGTAAACAAGAATTAAGAAGCATTTCGTCTTTTCTCCCAAAACTCTAGGAAAGGTAGGAATTTCTGTATAATCTTCTTTTTACGGAATTTTTTAATGTTATACTTTAATTAACTTTGCATAGAATTTTAAGTTCCTGTCAGGCATCATATGACTAATTCAAGAAAAGTACAATTAAGATGCTTAAAAATCTACGATTATGTATTTAAAAAAATCTGTTGATTAGACAGAAGAACAAGTCATTCTTGGTCCTAAAGTATTTCACAATAACTGGCATTTTTTCAAATTGCGTTTCTTTGTTTTTACGCAATGTGTTACTTCCTGCGTCGTCCTTGTCTGTGCAGAAGCGACGCTAAATGTAGGTCAAAGTCAAATTGCTAAAATTTATTTTTCAATTAGCCGAAAAATACCTAAGGCAAAGAACAAAAATGCTGTATTGACTTAATGGCTAAATGGAGCGTTATCAGTAACCAAAGCCTTTTTTTTCCTTTCGAGGTTCGGGTAATAAATTTTAAGCTTTTAAGCTCTGTTTGCATTTCGTAATACAAGGAATTGTTTTTGTACCTTCATATTGCGTTACTCTGACCATTTGATGGCACTATAACTTCATTTTCCCTTTCAAAATTATTTTGATGCGATAAATGCTAGAATTTCCTAAACCACACGTTGCTTTTACATAGAGTTTCTTTTGATATAAGCAGTATTTATTTCATATAAAAAAGGAATTAATGAGTATTAAAATGCGTTTAAATAATTAAGAAACTTTTGAGAATTAAATTAAAATACATATGAGTGCCTAATAAAAAACTGGCTACCTTAAAAATCAGTAGTATTTATAAGGTATATCTCCCACATTCTTAGCGTGCCTTCGTGGTGTAATGGTCAGCACACTGAGCCGGTATTTCAGAGGTCCGTGGTTCGATTCCCGGCGAAGGCAATGCATATTTTTCATCTCTCCTGCTTGTAATTAACCTAATGTCTCTACAGTGGCGCCCGAACTAAAAGGGTTGTGGATGATGACTCTCCACACCCAGGATTTGGCGACTAGGTCCCCTAAAACCCTAGTCGCCATTTAAAAAGGGGAGTATATAAGGTATATCTCCCACATTCTTAGCGTGCCTTCGTGGTGTAATGGTCAGCACACTGAGCCGGTATTTCAGAGGTCCGTGGTTCGATTCCCGGCGAAGGAATTGCATATTTTTCATGGTTCCTGCTTCCAAAAATGCCTAATGTCTCTACATATTAAAATAACGATATAAATTTTCAAATTCAGTATTTACATTGTTGATTACTGAATCTCCAATACTATTAAATTCTGAAATGGCAGATGTACGTTATTATTTATAGTTAGCAGCTTATTATTTTTTAATTTTGAATTAGGTTTACGGAATAAGTATTCTAAATTGTACAATACTATTCTAGATCTGAAGTATAAAGTGTAGTTCTTAATTGCATGACTAAACCGGTTTTTAATTGAATTCCGTTGCTGAAAAATTTATGGGTGCTGTTTTCCATTTCTCTGTCAGATTTATGATTATAATTTTTGCATATTCTCCGAATTGCCGTATGTTTGTTCTTCTATTACTTAAAGGTACATTTTATTAAATTATACTATATTTTGTCTTTTCTAATGCTGCGTTCATGTTCAAAATTTGTTTCTTCAAATAGCATCAAATAGCATCACAGAACCATAAATACGATCACATTTTTGTACTTAATCACTATTTATGCTATAGCTCAGAAACATTCCAGATTGCGCATTTTAATGCATGATTAATGACAAATTAATGCTATTAAGTCATATATGACGATTTAATAGCCTGATTGTATGCCACGAGTATAAGTTTAGGATCCACACTGTGCAACACAAATATGATTTAAATGCCGCCTTTAAAATTTTATACTCATTAAGGACGTAAATTTAACCCATACTTGAATTGTGTCTCCTAAAATTGTATTTATTCTTTAATCTATAACAAAACGTTTAGGAAACAAGTATGAGTAAAATATTTTGAAGTGAAACTTTAATCAGTTTTTTAACACATTTGAGGTATTTATAATTAGTTCGTTAGATATGTTACAGACTTTGAAGATAATATTCAAAATTATTGGTCTTAATTTAATTTAATTAATTTGTTTTCTATTTCACTATTTTGTATCCTTTAAACAGAAACATTTTAGTGTTAAGTATATATGTTTTTAAAAAGGGAAAACAAGGAATATCCTTGAAGAGCGGGAAAGTTTCCAAATCATTTAATTAAATAAATACTTTTTTATTTTTTGTATTTAATTACAAGAGTATTCATTTGCAAATTTTCTGGTTCAATATATAATAATGTTATACAGTGATATATATATATATATAT
>KK117158.1:445103-520654 GCA_000611955.2 Stegodyphus mimosarum
TATATATTGAAAGCAAATTAATGTTTTATAAAGCATTGAAATCAAAGGTCTTTCGATAAAATGGCAATTGCATGCGGCATATTTTTCCCTGTTTATCGCCCCATATTTTCGCTCTAACTTTTTACAGATATGCTTTCAGAATGAAATTATTAGTTTATCTCAAGGTGAGATTGTCACAATTTAATTTAGAAAGCTTTCATTTTCTGCATCATCATTTATTAATGGTTTCAGTGTACATATGCATACGTAATTCATATAAATAAGCGGTTATATAAATCGTAAAACACGTAATGATTTCTCATTTCCAATTCCAACCAAATTAGATATCGTGCGCGATCAGCGCTTTTTTTTTTTTATCTTTCACCAACCTATATAGAGGAAGGTTACTATCGATAGGCCACTTTCACAAAATGATCCTTAAAATCGTCAGATTTATCAGTTTTACAGTTTTGTACATGTTAATACAGTTAATTACATGTAAACATGTTAATTACTTTCCGTACTATACACATCTAGGAACAGACGTTATAATTATAAAATATTCGATAAATCTTAAAAAAATATAAAAAACTGACCCAATGAAGGAAACCGGCCACCTTCATTCAGCCAAGGAGTTTCTATAAATGGCTCAGTAGTTATTTTCTTTCTAATACAGTATCATCCTAATGCAAGTCAACAAAAGTTTTAAAACTATTTTGAGGATAATTCGTAAATATAAAATGCTGGTTAGAAACTAACACAGGCCACTTAAAATACATTGAAACATACTGATACTCGCGTTATTCACAAGGAATCACGGAGTGGATTTTAATTTAGTCTTTATTATCATAGAGTAGGCCTAATTTGAGAAACCACAAAATAAAATTGAATTTCATGTATTAGAAAAAATTCAATTAAAACGAGAATTTGTAGTTAGGCTAGCATAAAAAGAACAATGACCATACCTTGAAAACTTTCAAATAGCATCAAATAATTATTAAGCTTAATATTAAGCTACAAATCTTTCACAAATTGCTGCATCAATTATTCGTTTTTGATGAATTCAGTTGCATTTTTCGCAATAATATATTTTCATCCCTTTCTATACCAGCACATTTCTTTGATCTCACACTTTACACGATAGATACTGAATCATGTCTTCCTCGAAGTCACCACAATAGATAACACAGAAACATGAATCCTCGTTGGAATTGAAAGGCTTATTTTCTGAAAGCATTGAAAGTTAAGCCTTTAACTGTCTTCACCCATCCAAAAGTTTGAAGTCGTCTTTTCACAGCGGTGGCCTGTATTAGGTTAACTTGAAACTCAGAGATTTACAAAGCACAACGTTACTATCAGATTACAAAAATATGTTGCGTGTATCACAAATTTAAAGTCTGGCTTCTGTTGGCTAAACTGTTTTAAAGTCTCTAATAAGGGTGCATCGTTGAAAATTCTTGCTGAGAACAACAGTAAAAATTACGTTACCCTACCACTGAATTTGTTAATTTTCTACCTTACACTATGCATGTTCCTTAATCTATTTATTGTGCAGATACAATTTTAAGCAAACAAATAGGCATACATAACGCAAGATACGATAGTTTCAATAAAATATTCAATTTACACACGTATGGATTTAATTACTCCTTATATCTTTTTACTAAATCAGATATAGCAACATTTTATTCTTCCGCCTGAAAAAGTTACAAAATATTATCCTCAATATGGTTTCCATAGTTGGGCCACCATCCAATTTATAGCAACTCAGGCTGGCTCATTGAAGATAACTAGCAGTCGGTATGTAATATACGTCCTTGATTTCGGTTAAAACAAAGCAAACAACCATTGTTAATGTAGCCAAATAACTCTGACTGAACACGGTTTTAAATGTTATCAGTAACAACTAAAACACTATTAATATCTCACTACACTACAAAAGAAAATGTAGATGATTTTGATGCCATAAATGTAGAAGTCATTTCGACCATTCTCTCATCTTCATGCGATTTTAATAAGTAAGTTGCGTTTTTCGGTGAACTTCAATGCTGCTGAATCGAAGCGCGTACAAGGTGGAATTTTAAAATTGTGATTAGTCTTTTCTAAATAGAGGAAGAGTAAACTTTTTACTGAATCACGAGACCAAATTATTATTATTAAAATATATATAGCTGATTTCATTCACTTTGAAATGCTTTTATACATTTTCGTTTCAGGTTATATAGAACTTACATATTTTCGTTTAGTCGCAGCCAGCTATTTTAAGTAAAATACTTGAATTTAATAACTCTAATTTTCATATAAATTAGTTACATCTTTATCACTAACTTTCAGAAATCCAATTAACCATTAACGAATGCATGTGTAATGCTTTCACGCCACGTAAAATTTCCAATATATGCTACACGCTTTTGATAAAAAGTAAGTCTTTCGAGAATCCCATAAAATCGTTAAATATATATTTTCAAGCTCCTTAGCTTTTCTTCCCTTTCTTTTTTTCTTTCCCTTTGCGATCAAATTTGAAACTTCAAAAGCAACTAAAACAAAACCAGAGTCTTTTGGAGGCTTTGGGCTTATTAAAATTAAAATAAATGAGCTTGGCATGAAAACGCTAGTGCTGTGTGTACTCATGTCGTATACGTAGAACTTAAAAAGTTTTGAAATTTTTTTAAAATAAACTGTAGGCGGCTAATTTATATAATGATACAGTTTGATAACTAAATACGTTCTATAAATGTTAGATTGCAAAACATACAAATATATTTAATAAAAAAAATATAATCTTATTTAATTATTATGGAATTAAAAGTGATTTATTTAATGAAGAATTTTGCATAATACAAAACTTTGTTGAGTCAATTCTTCCTTAAACATATGAAACTTAAATATAGACTCAAAGATAGCTACATTAGGGCTCGATATGGAGACACGTAACAAAAATTATTAAAGACTGAAAGTAATACTTTTAGATCTTATGAATAAAACAAGATCTCAAGAAATGCAGACTTAGTCTAAGAATTATATAATGAACGCACTTGTTCTTGACCATGAAATGAAATTTGTTTCCTGCTTGCTAAAAAAATTCATTCTCAAAATCAGCACGTCTTCTGCCGCGTAATACTAGTGATCGTCTTCTATAAACATATTAAGTTATCCTAATAAAAAACTCACATACGCCTCTTTTTCCACACGTCATCTAATAATGCGGAAATGAAAGCATAAGGCATTTTTTACCCGCAAGCTAATCAGTACAAAAAGTAAGAAACGTGGTTCTAAGAATAACAACATCCGATGCATAATTTTATGTATTCTTATAGCGTTATAGTAATAATTATGAGGGAAAAAAGGAAATTTCGTCAGATACTTAAAAACTAAGTTGTATTTTAAATTATTGTTACTCATTTTGTATGCAAAACAAGAGTTAAGTATATCAGAGAAAGGGTAATACAGAGCTTTTTAACGGTAGTCTGAATTTTATCAAAGAACATTTTTGATGTTAAAAGCCAGCATTATGCAATATGACGTGGATTAAATAGTTAAATATTTCTCTCCAAGACGCACTTCATTTACGAATATTTGTTTCCCAATAGTACAGAAAAAACCGGAAGCTTACTTATTTAAGCCATTTTCGTTCCATATAAGGAAATACGTGGGAAAAATCATACGTACATGATAATATGAGCAGCATAGCAATGTGTTACAAGAAGGCGCACCTTTTAAATTTCGATGGAAGTTTATTGCTGAATAATATATTTTCTGAAATAGTCAAGAATATAATTTACTGTCCAGCCGCAGTTGAAACGTTCATTGCAGAAGTATGAAGTCCGGCTAGCATGACATTAATCATGTCTTAAGAATGAGAGTAGAGAAGCTGTATCTTCTCTATTTATGAAGTTAGTTATATTATGATTTGTAACAAATGCTCTACATTACCGCAGATATCGTCATTTGCATAGGTGTCCAAATACTTATTGGTAGTCAGTGTATTACTAAAGCCTCTTTTACGATAACCTGAGTAGAATCTCTTTGATAATTGTGGACTTGATATACGCATTATAGATAAAAATACGCATTATTTAATGATGGATCATTCTGATTCTCGAATCCTGCGAAAAAGAATTTGAGATTGGAAAACTAGAATCCTAGGGCTTTTTTTCGTCATTCCAGTTCTAACATTAAAAAGAAACTATATTTACTCAAAACTTAGAAAAGATCGGTTTAATTTACACTCATTGTTTTAAATAAAACTTATAAATAAAGCTCATTATAAAAATGAGCGTGATTATTGCAATTTTAAGGTACCTGAACAAAATGTATAAATGTATAAATGTATATAAGTCACTTCTTAATCTCTAGCTCCAATTTACATAAACGCGTATTTGATATTTCTTCCTTTCCCGGCAAGAATTTAAAGTTTCATGTTTAATATTTATGTAAGGTAACGTTAGAATAACTCTCCTTCTGTATATTGGTGTTGATTTGAAAAATGTTTGGAAACATTTAAAAACTTTCAACGATTACTCAAATACTTATCAAATCAGGTTGACAAAATATGCGCTTAATATTTTAATTACGCAGTTTATTTGTTAAATCTCATTTATATCCTAGTAAATATGGGTGCAATTTAAAAAACTGTATTCTTATTTTATTTAACATAAATCTGAAATGTTTGCTGCAATTCTAAGCTTTTTATATTATGCAAGCAGTATTTTTTTATTGTTATTATGACTCTTATATGAAAGATTCGAAAAGCCTGTAAGATTCATACTTGGATTCGTATTCAAGAAACTTTAACATACATCTACCTCTAGCATTATTAAAGAATTCAATTTTATACCTCTTCAAAGTGAAATTTAGTGCTTTCATTTTTCAGATATTTATCAAACAGCTTCAGTTATCTTTCAGTTCTTTTATCTTCCGGCATTCGAGTCAAAGAATCTAGTAAAACTAAAAGTGTTTACAGTTACAGGTAGTATAAAAGTGATACACAGTAAAGTGATTTAACACAAAAACTACCAGTAGTGAACTCATATAGCTAATTTTATTAATCCGTTAGCTCCAAGAATGCTGGAAAAGCAAAATGACTTTTATTCTTAAAAAATAATAATTTAATAAAACCGCTTTTAGCTAGATATTTTTTATTATTTTTACTTCTAAAATATATAACTATACAAAACACTTCTTAAAAATAAATAATATTTTGAGGATGAAATTTTTCCAAGCATATTAGTTACTACTTGTCATAGTTAGTTATCATCCTAACTCTGTTGCAATATCCGGTTTGCCAGCATTTGTATTTATTACAATTTTGTTTAGAACTATTAAGTACGCTGATGATTTCATCTTCATTTCTAAAACTTACTTTCCTTTTTTTTGCCCTGGATATCTCACTAGTTAGTTTCATTTCTATCTGAACCTTCATAAGATCTTTTACAATAATCGTATATTTCTCAGAATCTTTTTCACCACTATTACATTTTCGATATACAGGAAATAAATTACAACGAATAATTTATATTATAAAAATAACTTGAAATTTTCAAATTATTATTATATTATAGTATGTTTATAATTAAAATTTTAGTCAGGTGTCACATCATTAACTTTTTTTCCATAGCAATAAAAATATATGCGAAATCTTCCTGAAACTTATTGGAGTACCCCATCATGCTGCTGGTTCGGTAGATTTGTAAATGTAATAAATATCTTTTATAAACGATTCAAATAAAAAGATTTTAGAAAAACATTTTTACTAAGAAACTAAAAGAAATATAAATACTGTTGAATATTTCTTCCAGTGTGTAGTCTAAATCTACTTGTGGAAGAATATAGTTCTCGAATTCCATTCCTGAAAGCGGAATGCTTTAACCACATAGGGCAGCGATTCTCAACCTGTTGACTAACGCGTATCATCTAAATAAAAAATTGAAAAACTTTAGTACCACCACTACATTTTACAATGATTATTTTTCAATTTCTCAATAAAAATATTTAAAAAATACGTATTTTGCCATTTGCACAACCTGCAAGCTATTTATATTAAATGTGTACAAAAAAAATAAGCTGTTAGATTAAAAATTGGTTACCATTTTAATTATCAAAATTCAAGTTACAATATTTTAAGTCTAAAATTTATTGAGAAATTTGAGCCTGTTCAAAGAGAGATCAATTTCTTTATGTGGTCTTATTTCACTTAGTTTTAATCTTAAATTAGGATCCACTTTTAATTTTGTTCTCTATTTGTTTTTCAAATATAACATGGAAGAAAAGCCTTGTTCACACAAATAGATTGTGCAAAAAAGCAATAAAAATTTAATAGCTTTATTTGAAATGCCTTTAAATCCGTTTTTTCGGTTCAGCGAAAAGTTAACAAGTGTGATATTTTGGAAATCTTCAATTACAGTTCGATCACAAGAAATTTCTATCAGTTGTTCTTTTTCTTTACGAGATAAAATTTCAGGTACATTTCAACAAAATGGGTTTCTAATCCAATTTTCGTTTTCATAATTCTCAGAAAAATACATGTTAAAATTATTTATGAAGGAAAAACAATGATTTTTAATGTCGGATGCTAATTTTTCTCTTATTTTCAAATTATTTTCGATTAGAAAACTTTCTAAATGTGGTAAAAATCTTAAAATATTATTATACAACCAAGTCTGGTTATTAACTCTATTTTTATCATTGCATTTGTGTTATCTCCAATTATAAAAAATTTAAACTTTATCCTAGTACTATTAAATTTAATTCATTTAACTTTCCCAAAATATGAGTTAAATATGCTAAATGCACCTTGAATTTCTGACCGAAGTTCAAAAAGAAGATTTAAAACTTTACCTCTGCATAACAACCTTTACTTCGGAATGTAACAAAAGCGTTTCATGTTCACTGCCCATCTCTTGGCATAAAATCTTAAATCTTTTTGAATTTAAAGCTCGGCTTTTAATAAATTTAACAATTTTCACAGCTTCATTCAAAACGATTTTCAGGTTTTTGGGATTGTTTTGGCTAGAAAGCTTCATCATGAATGAAACAGTGAGTATAGTTTCAGGTGCCGCTTTCTTTATTTGAGAAATACTACCGGAATGTTTTCCAGTTAAAGCCCGAGCTCCATCCATGTATGTGGCAAGGAATGTCATTCTTATTCATAATTTCATTCATTATTTCAAGGAATGTCATTCTCAGACATAAAATTGTCAATTTAAAAATTTCATTTACAATTGTTCTTTAATGTTGTAATCATGAAGAGATTTACAAAATAAATACTCTTTGACGATTCGTTTATTTTCATCGAACACATGTAAACTAATAATTGCACAAAGTTCGTTATATCAGTACTTTCAGCCAAATGCAATGCAAAATACTCACTGTATTTTATTTTTTTAATAACTCTCTTTTATGGAATTTGCTACTTCATGAATTCATCGACTTAACTGTACCATTTCATAACAGAATATTATTAGGTTCATTAGCCGCTTTTTCGTTGAATAATGTTAAAACGATATCTTTAGCTGCTGATAATATAAAGTTTCTTCCAATAGTGTGAACTTGTGCGATCTTGGCAATTTTTATGCTTAGTAGGTAACTAGCTTCCAAAGCTTTTTCACTTAATGAAATAAAACCATTACTTGTTTACTACTTTTTAGAGTACCGTAAATTATAGAATTGTTAAGCTCGCCATTTTGGCGGATATTGATATGTTTGGCTGGAACAGCCCCAGGTCTCGAAATTATAACAGCGATTGAAAAATAATTTTATGCGTACAAATATATTTTAATTAAATAAAATTCAGCAAAACTTCGAGCAAAAGAAGCTCAATTATTTCCAAAACTGTAAAAAACACAATTTAGAAGTCATCATTTTTGCTATTAGGTAACTCGATGACGCCATCATGTTTCCTCTATAGAATTTACACGATAGAATTTAAAAAATAAGCAGCATTTAAATTATGATCAGGTACGGCCAAATCTAAAAGAATAGCAAATATATTTCTTTTTATTTTGACGGTTAGACAACATTTAACTATTATGTGTTAATTTTATTTTCGTATTGAATACAAGTCTGTTCCCATTAAAAAGATCTCTTGAAAGGCTCCTTTTATAGACAAATAGTGATTGTGTGCTTTTCTCATATTAAAATCCCCATTTATGTACTATAACTGCTCTAAAAACCTCAATTTTGCCCTGGGATAATATAACTGATCACTTGCTAAAATTTAAATACGAAAGCATTAAAAGGTTATAATGAAATCAACAAAGAAATATCTGCTTTTTTCACCCGCCATATCTAACAAATGAGAGGTGCCTTCAGGAACACTGCTTTGGGCACTTGAATTTTTTATGAAAGGAAAGCTGCAGCATATATGACAAACTTCCTTCGTGGTGCTTTGAAGACGACCGAAGAAGCTTCAGTACCTAACGGTGAATGTCATATTAATCACATGTAATCTGTTCTGATAACCATTAGCGGTGGCCGAATGTATGAGATTATGAACACTCCCGGGATTATCCGAATCTCGGTAAATGGGCTAATTGCACAGCTCTTTCTCTATGTAGCATGAACAGGAGCCAATTTTTCATTGAAAGTTCAATCATTATAGCTTCTATCTCTATAAGTTGATACATCTTGCGTGTTGTATTATATTTGACTAAGAAAGAATCTATTCTGAGTCGTCTGTTTTGAACATTCTGGCTGAAACCATTTTTTTTCTATTTGCCTTTGAATAAATTTTTACATGCGTTGTCAACAAATTGATCTCAATGCTTTATTTTCGTCGTTCGTGTTGACAATATTAATTGCAAGGTGACATTACGATTACATTAATAATATTATGCAAAATGGAAAGAGCCACCTTTGGGGGAAATGTGCGTTTGTTTAATTTTATAAGCCTATTTTTTTAGTTTTTCCTGCATTGCTTATATCTAATAGGTGATTTTTTTATAATATGCGGTTCCAGATAATCTTTAAGGCTCACAGGATACTATATATCAAACTTATATTTTAATTTTAAATCCTGTATGTTTAAACTGCCCAGACACTATATTTGTTTGTAAAATCTAAGGTAATCGAATATTAAACTACAGTTGTCTGAGTCCCTGCAATAAATACTGTCATGTACGTCCACATATGTACTCAATATATTAAAACAGGGACTCGATATTAATCAGCCTGTGTTTATTTTGAATGTTTTACATTTCTGACGACATGTGATGTAACATGTCCCCTTTTTCTACTTCTAATTCTCCGAAATAGTCGATTCGAAGAAATTCGGCTAGAGGGCGCTGTGTTAAACATGTCTTGAGGGTAAATATGCAAAATCACGTTGTTGTATTTCTGGAAGTCGCGTTGAAGTGAGAAGATAAATTATAAATCAGGACGTCCGACGTAGTTAAAAATATTCTGTGCTTTTAAGTCAATGTATATGTTTTGATTTTTACACATGAAACACGCTTTCTTTAATATATTACAATGCTATAGTATATTTCTGGTTACATAAATGTGTCAATAACATATTTATATACTTAAAATTTTTTATTGATTTTATAAAATCTGAACTATTTTTTAATTAAATCGGAATTCTATAAAAAAATTTAAAAACGTTCATGCTTTCTTATCGTTTTCTGTTCAGAATTTTAGGTGAATGAAGGCGATTAATTAATCTTGGAATCAACTATTAATTAAATGCTAAATTTTATTCTATTGACATTATCTAGTAAATTTATCTCTTTTAAGGTTAAAATTCCTAAGTTTCAATTTCTTTTTTTAATGAAATACATTTCATATCTATTGTTGGACGATATAATTAGAATTTGGACAGGTTTTTACTGTCCAGTTCTGAGTGATATCATATATACAAACTAATAGTAGTAAAATAAAACGATACGATTCATTTCTTTTTCCCATAAATGCAAAAGCTAAACTGAAATCAAGAAATAAGAATAGCTGTTGATAACTTTTACTGAATGTTAGTGCATCGTCCTGAATAGCATAATTGATACTGAAGTCAGAGTTTCACCATCTTTATTAGTTTTATTAGATTTCATTAGTTAAGAATTTATTAGTTAACTCGATCTATTTTCAAGATTCTCATTTTTACTCCATGTTTCCCTAAAGACTGAAAGCCAAAATCCTTCATCATTCGTGTGTTATTTCTGTGTTTATCCGAAAAAAGGTTCATGTTCTCCAAATCTCACCTAGTATATGCTTCCACAGGTGGTAACTTTCAATTGTGAGTATTGCAACTCTAATACTTTGATTGTCTCTCCCAAGATTCAGCTGAAAGTTGTAAAAACGATTAATTATCAAAAATGAGTGCAAAATCGATAACTATCAACTTTAAAATTCGGCATAAATTATTCCCAATTAATAACTACGAGCTCTATACTTGTAAATGCAGATTTATAGGAATGTGGGTTTATTTCCTCTCTAAATATCTATGCTAAAGACTTGGTGACCAATCTCACATTTTGCATCATTTGAGGGGGATACTGTATTGTATGTTAGCTTGTTATCTCCAAAATACTTGTTGTTTTGCTCTTTTAATATCTGTAGTTGTTATAATATATGACTTTGCTAAAATCGTGTTTCTTAAGTTTTGCAACAAGACTGCAAATTTGCCGATGTATTTAGTGAAAATTTTGTCTTCTGCATATTTTGATTCGCGATACGTAAAACATGTTCCTTGATTCATAAACGTACATAATAATTTATAAATACATAAATGATATACTAGGTATATAAATGTCATATTTATGAATAGTTCATTTAAATTTTTTTAAAACATCTGTATTTCCAATATATATGTGACAATACAAGATATTTTTAAGGATACCGAAGATCTCTGATTACTTACTTCAGTCTGTTACCGCAAAAAACATCCAGCGAAAATTCAACATTCTCTGCAGAAAGTTAATCACATGATTGGAAACTCTAAGCACTTTTTTGCATACAGGTCACTGACTTCTAAAACTAGTATTCCAAAATACATAAATATTTAAATAGACTTCAGACATCTGAATATGCACGCAACATTAATAAAGCAAGAAAAAAACTGCTGTAAACATCATTAAAACGTTTCGCACACCACACGAATCACATAATAATATATGCTTAGTGTAAGCACATTGAACAACACATGAGTCACGTAATAGTATTTGTCCGGAAGATTAATAGAAGATAAGGACTACTAACAGCATCGAAGGCCTCGTGGATCGTACCGTTATGGGTTGTTGTTAAAAACTTGAAAAGGCAATGTTAAAATAAGATGAGCTCTTCGAGATTGATTGATTTTCGAGATTGTGGCGATATCAGCTATTCAGTTTCAAAAGTAAAAACAGTTACTTTCATGATTTTTCTCATGAAACTCGTATATGGTTACTTAGAAAGCCTTTTCCTCCAAATGTTTGGACACTTGATCGTTATGCATGGATCCAAAATTATTGAATCCATTGGTCATTTAGCCATGCAATCCTTGAGAATATTGCCTAGGATGCAATACAGAGAAAAACAGATATTACACTTCCGGGAGAGGGGGATTTAGCAACTGGCACCGTTATCTTCTGGAAAGTAGAATCTTGAAATAAATGGAATGCTTAGTAAAATATTTGAAAATTAAAAATTATTCTTAAAATATTTGTTACTTAATATCAGAAGAAGCCATACTTAAAAGAAAGAAACCAATTAAGAAGACGATCTTTAAATGACGAGTTCCTTGATAAAGCCACTCGCAATCTAAAGTTGAATTCCTGTAATTTTGAAATGAGAAATATTTCAGCAGAATTATTATATGTTAAAAATATTTCTTTTCTCAATAATATGGGAAATATTACTGGAAAATACGTATAGGTAAAGTAATAATTTTCATTCTTTAACAAATGTGTTCTACATTAATTCCATGTTTAATATTTCGCCGACCACAGTATTGAAGTAGTTTTAAAATTAATTTTTGGTTCCCTTTTCACCAGCTAAAGCATCATTCTAGCCCGTGAGTGAAATGCGCTCTAGAAGCTGCATAACCTTATGAACTTGCTACTCAACTCTCTCTCTTTGGCATTCAAAGTGATGTCAGTGCTCTTGACAAGCGATAGTAACGAGTACAGTCAGGATTTAGCTGTCTCCAAAACCCGATCATCTTTCGATCTGCAACCTTCCTCTAGGTGAATGAACGAGTGGCCAGAAGGGATTCAGATGTTTGTTTTCACTTACTTTAGCACGTTTCATTACAACAGAGCATCGTCTGCCTGGTCAGTGGGGAAAGTTCAAATTCTCACATACACATCAAATGTTTCCCTGAAGGCTTAGAATGGCCTCGAAGTCAGTAATTACTTAGAGAATATTTAAAGGGTTTCTGACTTCGAGAACGTTTCGAAGCTGTAAGAAATGGTCTATGAGATTAATATCTGTGTTTGATAGTCAATATATAGAACGCATCTGTCATTTCGTATAAGAAAAAATTCCTTTAGTGGTTAGGATCGGTTTATGCTTCCTATTTCCAACAGTAACATTTCTAAATACCTGGAAGGAAAACGGCGTTACTTCAAGGGGTTGCTTTATGGTCGCAGATATCGTATCCTGGTGGCAACATAGAAAGTAATAGCACCTGAGGGAATTGTTGCAAGACTCGTGGGCAACCGATTCAGTGAAAAAAAGAAACAGCTGTCAAGAGAAACTCAGGCTCTCCTTTTTACTTCCTTGTACGAAGTAAAGGATTTCGGGTACCATATTTCAACGAAAATATCAATTTTGACCGCTATCGAATGCAATTTAACAATGTTTTTGAGTGACATCTGTACGTAAAGACAGAATAAAGGATTCTTTTTCCCCAAGCGAATTATAAAACTGATTTTAAATGTATTCAGAAGAAATTTTGTTCACAGTCTCTGTACGTACGTACGTACGTATGTATGTATATGTGTATCTTTCATAACTCAAAAACTCAGTTTTTATATTCTTATATGTTGGTAAATTGAGTATTTTTTCTTTTAAAAATGATTGAATTATATTGTTCTTAGCTTCCGGTTAAGGTTTTTATGCTTTTAGTGAATATGCATGCAATATTTGTAGAATTATCAAAAATTTAAAAGTTGTTCAAGTGCCGCTAAGCTTAATTATTTTTAGCATAGCAGCCATATTTGTTTACATTTGAAACTTAGCAAAATAGTGGATTTGTTGCCAATCTAGAGAAAATAAGTTTCGCAACAACAAAGAAAACGACTTTTTTTATTATTGCGAATTAAATTGTTGTGTAGCAAATTTTCATGTAACACTTAATTATTTAAGTTTGACTTAAGATTAATTTTCATTATTCTAAATTTATGCTACACAACGTTATTTTATTTAATATCTTGTATTTATATTTGCTTTGGTTTAATTTTAATTAGTGGTTTTGGTACTTTAAGATTTGTACGTCTCTTCCACTGGTTACTCGTAAACGCGTTGAAACAGACAATGGAATTAGGTGCTTTCGTAGGTAATAAACTTGATTTAAAATTACTTAACTTAGGTTGATTCTCATTTAACTTATATCATTGGATGCAGAAAAATTAGCCTTTTAATTTAAGAGTACTTTCAAGTCTCTAGCTTAAACAGTTTTTAAGTTACAGTTAATTATTCAACGAATTTTTGCACTTCGAGTATTTTTTTTGGTTGAGGGGGAAAGGATTGAAAAGCGTCACTTTTGCAGTTGATTTCCAAGCCTTTGCTTAGGAATTTTTGTCCGTTGCCTAGGTTTGCTGGTTTTCCCACGCCTACGTCGAATTCTTGGTTCTTCTTTTGGCGGGCTTGGCGAGATTCGGATTTTTGTTCCAGCTCAACTCCTCGATTTTTGGACGATATTAGCAGGGGTTTGTGCAAAGAATCTATAGATTCTTTGCTTCCAAGTTCCTGCGTACTGGGTTATTCTTCGAATGTTCGGAGTCCGCCAAGCTGCCATCGAATTTCCTCATCTCCAGGTTCACTTCTTCCATCAGTTAAGAAGTTTTCGTTTTTGAACTTTTAATGTTAACTTAAATTCTTAAAGAATTTTTTTTTTCATCCAAAATTCTCTGGTTTAATTATTTCTTGGATTTTTTTAAAGATTCTATTATCATCAGAATTTAACTTTTTATTTAAATGTTTGCTGTAAAGAATGTTGAAAAGTAGAAAATTTAAATCTTTAATATTTTTGAGGATTTGTTGATTTAACTGAGATCTGAAGAAATTTGTGAGCAGTCTTAAATTGCTCTAGTTAAAGGTATAATTTTTTTCCCTCTTTTGGTGCAATACTATAGGTACTTAACTCTGTACTTCATTATTTGAATTTTCTCTTGTTCTGGGATAAATAAGGTGTAAGAACCTTACAACTGTAAAATGAAATAGAAAATTTTAATTTGTATCTTAACTCATAAAAATAGATATTACTTAAACAATAGTATTTGAATTGAAGTGGTTACTGTCTAAGATTGCAGTATTTGTGGAAAATATATAAATGATTAGCTATTTGTTTTCTAAATTAAATAAGTTAGGTCCCGGGGACTAATATAATTTTATGATAGTAAATTTGTTTAATATCAATGTTTTAAGGAAAGTAATAAACTAAGTTAGTATTATTGATTTTATGTGTTTACTTGAATTTCTGATTACACAACATAGCTTCACCAGTAGCAAGGCTCTTCGGGTTGTTGAAACGAAATTTAAAAAGGTACAAACACAACGAAATTCATATTTGTTTAAACTACTAGTATTTTACAGCTTAGTATATAACAAAATCATGCTTAATCCATTTTGGAATTTATTCGAGGAAGTAAGTGTTTAAGATTTACTTCGTAATTTTTAATATAGATATTTTGAGTTTTTATGTATTTTTGCCTTGTCGTGAAGTGAGAACTGAATTAATTGAATAAGAAATATTGAATTATCTGTGAAAAACTGTTTCTTTTCTTTTCTTTTTTTAAATTTCTTTTATACATCATTTTAGATTTATTATAGTATTTGAATAGAAAATGTGGCAACGATTAGATAATTTTTCAGGTGATATAACTTTGGTGCATTTTAAGTTATAAAATGAATAAGATGTAACGCTGTTATGTAAACCTAGCGCTAGAGTATCGCTATGGTAAACAAATATAGTGGATTTTACAGAATGCATTATTCAGTTGTGGTTTATGCGCTATCGACGGAGTAGATTTAATTTAGCCCAATAAGTTTAAATGAAATGCAAGAAAAAATGCGTATAATTTAATATTTCGTGCAAGGAATTCATGTGGTGTGCACATAGGATTTTTTAAATAAATGTAACGTCTCTACGTACTATTAATTTACGCTGAAGGCGTATTATACCGAATTTCGCTTCGTGCAGTTTGTTTTTGCCATGTTTAACAACTTATTTTAGATATAAGATACTATGTTTCACATCTTTGATTTCTGGAAAACTAATTTTGAAATTATTTCAAGCGCTCAGAACGTAATTTTTTAATCTGTTAATTTTTACATTTTTCTATTTTTTTAAACTATATAAATTTTGAAAGTAAACGCTTAACGTGTTCCACTATAACCTGAAGTATTACTGCGCTACATATCTCGACATAAAATGCTGATAAGACAAGGACAGTTTTATCTGATTTTATGAATTTACTATCATTTAACATTACTTGTCTTTGCTTTCTGCTCAAATATTTTAAATTAGAACCTATTGTATTATATTCTTTCAGTCGGACTAATTCATTTTCAAACAGAGAAAGGGCTGCGATTTACCTTGTATGCATTAGAAAAAATTTCATAAATTTTAGTTCCATTTGAAAACATTATTTTGGAACTTCAAATGTAAACAAAAATAATCTAGTTGTTTCCAGCCTTAGAATTAGATCATCTTGTTTTAAAATAATGCACTTGAAGTTCATACTGAATCGTAAAAATTTTGTTCGACAAAATGGTACTATGAGAATTTAATTGTTAGTAAATAATGCAATGAGATAAACCATGAAAAATAATGTTTTGGGCTTAAATCATATCTATGGATCTTAAATTGCGTAAAACTATTTTATACGAGAAACACTTTTCATCAGAAAATTAGCTCTCGAGAGAACTCCCGTCCCAAAAAGGATTTAACATTGAAACAAGTAAACGCAGTTTGGAAGACGCCTACATGTTACAGCAGTATGGAATTACGAATATTATTTCATTAGATATGTACTCTTTCCTCTAGTATTAGCTGGCAATTAAAGCAAATCAAAATTTTTATATAACATTATATTCATCTTAAATGAATTAGACTTTCTGAAAAGGCAGCTATACAGTTCGTATTTCTAAAGGTCCTTTTCTTTATTCTTGACGTAATTGCTTTACTGACGAGCAAGGAAAAGGTAACATTTTATTATAAACCTTTCTCATAATTGGACTTGCTCTAAAAAATAAAATGTCGTCTCAGTACTTCCCCCTCACAGAAATTTCCTTGTTAGCAGAGTAATTTTGTGAGCCCGCTATAAAAATATCCAAACAGTCAAGTAATCCCCATAATAATATTCTATTTGAAAATTGTTGCTTTGGTGATAACGAATACCTTATTCTGTCTATGCCAGTGCTCCTCAAACTTTCAATACTTGCGACCCAATTTTCAATCATAATTTTAATCGCCCCCCATACAATAATAACGTATTGAATGCAATAATAATAAACTTTGTCCCTAAAGCTACAATACGACCTTAATTATAAATCGTGCAAATTATCAAAATAAGTATTAACTTTTGTATATGTTACTTTAAGTAAGTTACTCTTAAATAATAGGAAAAGTATTATGTTATTTTTTATTTCTAATTTTTAAATTGCAACATATTGCAAAATAAATTTTAATTACATATTTATTTCCTCAATCATCCATTTCTAAAAGTACAAATGCCATTAGAAAAATAGTCTAGTCTCTGTTGCTCTCTATCCATCACATTTTGCTACTCATTACATTCGACATTCTCGCGGACATCTGCAACCTATCGAACGTCTCTGCAAAACGTGTATAAATGCTGGACCTCGTGCAATTCCATTCAGTCGTGGTCGAGTCGATCCTTCTAATACTACCGAATCTATCTTGAATCTGCATTTTATAATTTGGGCGTTAATTGCAAATTCAAGATATTAAAATAACGGCAGCATATTTAAATAGAATCAGGGATAAACGTTTAAGTCATAAGCGAACATCAGATGATAATAAAGCATCAACAAGTGCACAGACGAACGTGGATCCAAAAATTAAATCAAGAAGATATTCTCAAGAATACTTAAATTTTGGGTTTACCACTTTTGTAGTAAATGAAGAAGAAATGCCCTCTGTTATTTGCTCAAAAATATTGGCAGCAGACAGTATGAAACCTAATAAACTTAAAGAACATTTAAAAACGCTTCATGGTGAGTACGTTAACAAATCAATGAAATATAGATCGGTTGTTACCTATGTATTTATAATATTAACCATATTTTCTCAATTCATAGAATAGTTTAAATATCAGGAATAATAGTTACATTTGTTTCTGATATAGATACGTTATAGTAATTATGGGATGTGTTATTTTCTTCGCTAGTAGAATGGTATTTATTAAACTTTTTATCAAAATGCACACTATCGGATCAAAATTTGAAATCGCTGTGTTTTGTCTCAGCTTTTTACTATACCCCATAAATTATTCTTAAATTTCTTAAAATTAAGATATCACTAAAAAATAAAAAAACAATGATATTTAATTATACTGATATTGAAATTGGAGTGCCTTTGTTTCATTTATGAGGTAGCTGGATTTCAATAAATTACTCTTAGATAAGGAATAACTCCATAATTAAGTTCTAAAACGTAATTCAACAAAACATTTTCTTTGTTCTTTATTCAATGCTAATATTAAGCATAAAATTGGCTTAAAGTAATTTAAGTGATTTTAGGTAAAATTAAAAGTAACATCAGATAAGTACTTTTTCCCCAGTGACCATGAGTTAGACTGTGGCCTTCAAAGGCATATTTTGTAACGTATAAAACATTTGAAGCATTTGTACTTTTTATACTTATTAAACATAAGTCAGGAGCCAAAAATAGGTGTAGGATGTTATCGTTCCAAACCATAAACCTTAGTTTCTGCCAAATGTAACTTTTATTAGAATTTAAATTCTGAAACAAGAAATGCAGAAACCCTGCGGTAAGTGGTTCATAAATCATAAAGTGGTAGTGGTAGTAGATTTTATGGCACACAACCTGAAGAGATTATAAGCGCCAAATTAATTACTGCAATATAAGAATTAGATACTATCCTAAATTTAAAACAACGGCAAACTATAAAATCAAAAGAAGTAACACTTATATTTCAGATAATAATATCAGACGTGAAGCAGGTGTGAAATCATAGGCATGAAACTAAAATATATAGCATTAAAATACAAAGATACAACATCAAAACAAAATCAATGCGTTTTACTCGTAGTGCTCGTAAAATACTCGTAAAATTACTCGTAAAATTACTCGTAGTTTTACTCGTAAAATTACTCGTAGTGCAAGCGTCTTTCCTCCATACGACCACCTATTACAAGTGTTGTCTCAGCATGACTAGTTGTTTTTGATCCATCTATATATATCTGAGCATAGGATTGCTATTTTACGTCTGTGCTGAAATAAATGTAGTTTGTAAACGATCTCACTAGCATTTCTCTTATCGTGATGGGAAAAAACATTAAGAATTTGGATTTGTGTACATTCTCAAGGCGGATATACTACTGCTTGGCTGGACACATCAGATATGGAGTGTTCTTCAATCAGAGAGCGAGCTGTTAAAAAAGAAGGCTCACAAGATGGTCGTTTTCAAACAGAAGATCACACATCTCATCAAGAAAACATAGCTTAATAGGATGGCAGGTTGACATAATATATTAAAATAATGCAGAAGTGACAATTCCTTACATTTCAGCTGGAGGGATGGTTCATAACAATCAACATAAAGGCTCTGGACAAGAGATGTCCTAATTCATCCGGAACAAATCTACAGTGCCTGATGATAAACTGGATCTAATTTCAACAAACGGACGATCGTGCAATTCCATAAGCAACCGAGTCATTATCCATCCTAGATTGAATGAGCTCTCTATAAAGGCGAAATAAAGAACAACGCTCTGCACTCCAGAAGGTATTCCCCAAGACATTTAAAAGATTTAATATTCCGGTACATTCTACCTTAGGTATAGAACATGAAGAAAGCAGGTCAGTTTTTCGGTCAGACATTGTAGGGTGTTAATTATTTTTACTAACACTTATTTTAATTTTGTGAGCCTTTCCTGTATTCTTTTTCCCCTCGCGTTTTCTCGCCAGGATGTGAATGACTTGGGTGAACGGGAGTGAATGACTTGGGAGTTTATGAACTGTTGGGTGCGAAAAGCTTAGTCAGAGCGTGATTCGCAATTGTGAACAAAAGCTGCTATTCTCTTCCAGCTGTTAACCTAAATATTCTCTACACATTCTTGCCGCCGAGTTATTATTCTGCCGGAGTAGTCTCTTTGTCAACCTGTTAGCTTAAATTGAATTGTGTAGTCTCGCACTACTCTCTACCTTTAAATTTAGCGTTACATTATCTTTTATATTTACACCGCAAGTGGTCGGTGTTTGCAAGCACGTTAAGTCCATGCCGTCCGTATTCAGTAAAAGATTCTTGTCAAAAACACACCCTTCGCCTGGTTGTGTTCATTTTCAAGCCCGTGCAAGAATTTGCAACGAGATTAGCACTTGGGTTGATATAGTCACATTTGATGGTAGCTAAAAGAACTAGATCTTAAAACATCACCCCTAAAACCGTTACTTCAGATTCAACTGGAATTACTGATCCATGAAGATGTAACTCCCGTTCAGGATGCAGACCTACATCGTTTTCTACAAAGGTGCATGCAATTAGCCTTTTGCTTTGAAAATTTAAACCTTTGTGCGCCTGATCCTTCCTGGATGCTGTTCAGAATGATCTGCAGTTGCCGCTCTACATGTCTCATGTCTACCCTATATCTACGCTTGCAGGTCTTCAACATATACAAACCCTAAGCCAGTGGAGGGGAGCATTTGTACTCTTTATGCTTATTAAACATAAGCATACGTAGATTATTTATACGTAGATTATTTAGAGTGGTTTCGTGTTCGGAAAGACGTGACTATATTCTGATTGTTTAATCATATAAATATTTAAAATGGCCATGTTTGAAGGAAAACTGATTCGGATACGACCACCCCACCCACCACGGAGTCCAGTAAGGGAACAGAAATTCCTGTGTTAGGGATAACAGGACCTGCAGAAAGAAGCCCCACAGTCATCTTTCCCGAAAGCGGTTACTCTAGAAAGCTTTCCCCAAGGCGACGACACTGGAATCGGAAGACCAGCCGGTTGTCACCAGTGAAGACAACTAATCTTCTCCCGTTTAGCTGAAGCAAGGGCCAAAGCGGAGTGTTGGGGACTAAACTTCGCCCTTCAGCTACTAGGAACATCCTTTCCAAAGACACAGATTTCCACGCATGTCAAACATTGTGGGCAGTTTTCTCGCCACTCGAAGGTAGATACGACAGCCGCAGCAGTATCTCATGATGACCCTAACGTCTAAAGAGAGAAACCGCAAGGGAGAATAGGAGCGGAATATAAAAAGAGAAAAGATCACTGGGGCTCCACATAGGATCATGACACCAGTCTCACCACAATGGTGATCCTCTGGAAGGCTAGGGTACTTGGTATTGCCACACCCGTACTTCATGATTTATGATCCTACTCAGGAGGGGTTTATGATTACATGATTTATGATCCTACTGAGGGTCAGTGAGTCCCTGAGCAGGCTCATAAATCATTAAAAAATTAATCAATTAAATAATTAATGGTGGGCAATTAAAATTAAATAATATGTAATGGTATAAACGCATTACAAATGAATTAAATTAAATTGACTGTAAATAAACAAACAATTAAATAATTTAAAAATTACATCATGCGATTTTAATGAAGCAGAAAAGCAAATGAATGTTCACTAAAAATTGTTTACAAGTACAATTTAGTACTAGTAATAAGAAAGGAACTATTTGAACAGCACTTTTAGCGAGAGCATGCATTTTTATTTTGATTTCTAGGCATTTAAAAAAAATAAACTATTCATAAATTAAGTTAATATAAGAATACTAAACTGAGAGCCGAAGTGAATTAAACAATAAATTTTCTATTAAAAATAGTGTTGCTACCAAAGTTTAACATTGAAAAAAACCAATGTGCTTTGTTTAGTTTTCAAGTCTTAAAATATTTTAATTTTTTAAATTTTGTAAGACCTTTTGGAATGAAATCTGGAGTGAAAAAATAAAATACCTTACTTACATGACAATAAATACATATTTGACTCATATCATAGAAAAATTTACAGTTATCCAGGCTTTTCGAATAAATTGATGAATTCCAAGTAGTTTGGAAATTTGAAGTTTTACTATATATTGTTTTTCAGCATAATCATGTATTTCCATTAAATCATCTGATTAAAATCATGGTTTAAATCAGTGATTTTAATTATGTGATTAAAATAATTAACATAATAAATAATAAGCGAACATATTTTATTTATATTTCACTCTCATTCTTTTTTAATTTATATTATACAGCGTAAAAATAAATAAAATAAACAAATAAAATATTTTACAGCTTAAAAATAAAAAAAAAAATAAATAGCAATAAAAAAGATAAAATGTTAAAAGATATTTCATAGGTTTTTGGTATTTTATTTTATTCAGGTATGTGCGCAATGAAAATGATTCAGGAACATAGAAACGTTTCAGAGAAATCTAAAAAAATGTCCCCGATTGTCCCCAAGGTCTCTCAGGCCTGTTCCTAGGCGCCATCAATTTCACTCATCTTTCAGAAGACCTGTTCAGATTTTATGAAACGTAGATAAAAAATTACAGATTTTCAAGTAATTTGCGATTACCAAAAATAATTCTTTTTTATTATTATTATTAGCATGTAGTCATCATTTATTTCATAAAATGTAGAACAGTCTTTTATAGCCCTTTTTGTAAGATTTTGTACATTTATGAAGAGGGCAGAACTCTTAAAACCACTTTGGCGAGAAAAAAGAAGAAACGACCACATTCTTCTAGAAAGGAGAAGAGGAAAGGGCGAATGTGAGAGCATTTTTAATCATGATATGAAACCAGATGGTAACAGAAATGGCAAAATGCATCGAGCTATTTGCGAAAGAGCTGATACATTTAGAGGAGTATAAGTAGAGAAAAAAATAAAATTAGGACAAAGACAAAATGCTTAAAGTTTCAATTGACACCTAACATTTATATAAACGTGCTTTCTGTGATAACTCGAAAGGCTCGTTTCTTTTTTCACCTACTCATTGTTTTAGAGAACGTAAGAACAAAATGGACTGGCAGGAATCGGATTGAAGTAACATGAACGCATACAAATACCATAAATTCAAAGAAATGCAACAAAATAGATGCTGTAGATTTAAGAAAGTAAAGAAACAGATTCCGTAAATTCACAAAGCGCAACAAAAGGTGCTGTAAACTCAATACAATGAAAGAGATACCATACAATCCATGAAACATATGTTAAAAAATTATGATTAAAATTATGTCTCCACTTTCGGATTATTACATTTGCGCTATTAGAAACGAAATTTCTGGACCAAATCTTCAATACAAGGGAACCGCGGATCGCGAACACCTCTCTTCACTAACATTTCGATTTAAGAGCAAATTATACCAATGAAAATGTCTGGGATGACAAAAAATGAGCCAATTATGAAAACTTAAGTCTGACATTAAAGATTTTAAAAAATGTTGCGATATAAATTTTGTCACAGACCAAAATTCAGGGATTTCTGGAAACATGATTTTAATATTTTCCTTGCTTAACTCTCATTAGTAAAATATGGCATCAACGGAGTTATAAAATCATGAATTCGACGTGGAGGAAATTACGCCCAGATTGTGTAGCAGACAGAGACTGAGAGATTTGATACTTTTGGCTTTTTATTGTTGCTTGTCTAAGATACTGTGCCTCTAAGCAAAACTATGGGCTTAGAAGTTAAACTGAAGATGTAACTCAGTTAACAGAGGACTAGAAAAAATTACCCTGGGCAAAGAATAACCAACGCAATTTCACAAGCGGCAACTAGAAGTGACTAAGGAAAGAATATCTTTAGAAAAAGAAAAAAGGAAGAAACGATTATCCTATCTTTTACAGCAAATTTTGAACATAACGGTCTAAAGTGCAAAGTTTCCATGTAAAGCTATCACCCTGATAAAAAAGCAGCAAGCTACACAAGCAATTTCAATAGCAATGCCATGTACCATTTTAGAAGAAACTATTTAAAACGCAGACAAGAATAAATCACATTTGCAAATTTTGAGGGAAACAAAGATCTAATGAGTCTCATGAAGAAACAAGCGCCGCTAAGAGACAAAAAAAATCGATAAACAAATAAAAGAAGTTGCCCCAGAAAGACAGCTACCTGATGTTTTTATGGAAGATGACTCTTCATTCATGACAGTAATATACTTCCTTTTCTCTTTATTATTACTTTTCGCTTACATAATTCATTCTCCTCCATAAGGGACAGCAAATTTAAATTGCGTTTTTTGTCTTATTTTATATACTGAAAATTTTTTTAATTTTATGTACTTAATTTTCGGTTTAAATTTAGTAATTTCGATTTGTTTTCTGCTATGAATCTGTGCACAAAATTATCAACTTTGAATAAGCAATCATCGGTAGACCGGGAACGAATTAATTAATTTTATATTAATTCTTATAAGAAACAGAGTTTCAGTCTACGAACATTTCGAATGATGAACTGCTTTTAGGAACGAATTATATTGGTGAAATGAGGTTTCTCTTTATATGTTTTTAAAGTCAAAATATTGATATTGCATTTAATATACTACGCAGCTTTGTTCAAATAGTTGTTTGCAAATAAAGTGAATAAACTTATTAAAGAGCTAAATACGAGTAGCGTATGAAAAACAATATAACCATAAAAGCAAAATAAGTCCCAAAGACGCAGAATCTAAGTAATTAAGGTAAAATAGTTTAACATTCAACTTTAATCTGGACTATACGAAAATAATATAACAGCATAATATTGATTTTACAATTGCAAGGGGAAGGAAAGAATCAAAATTAAACTAGATTTTCACTGAAAGTAGACAATTTAGTAATAAAAAATAAATAAAAAAAATTTATATAGCAAAGGGGGAAAATATTCCGTACCTGCAGCAAGGCGTGTAATATATAAGAGTCTGAAACATATAAAATATAAGCGGGAATTTATAATACAGCGCAGTAATAACATGTGTCATCGGTCACATTACATGTTGTTAATACGCACTACTGGTTTTGCAGAGAATAAGACACCTATGTTTCAAAACAAATGATGATATAAAAGATGGGTGTTGCTACTTGCAATATATTTGTCTTTCGAATTTAATAAATGAACTCAGCGATTTAAAAGAAATCGCTAAAATATTTTTAAGTATTTTTATTTCCTCCAGGCATTGTTTTCTCGTTCTGCAATGTCTAAGATATTAAGTTTTCTTTCAAATTGATTCTGAAATTAATTAACAAATTAACGATTTAAAAGTATTAAACGCAGATTCATTTCAGTTATTATTAGTTACTAACTGGACTCATGAAATAGCTGGATTCAATAAAATCATCTATATATAAAGAAGACTCCCCCCCTTTTTGTGTGTGTGTGTGCGTATAAGTCTCGCAAATCTACAGTTCTATTCAGATTTGATGAAATTTTGTACACTTGATCTGCAGAACATGAGGATTATCTGTATAAGTTTTCGAAAAACCTACTCCGCTGGTTCCACACTCAACGCGTTTATATTAGAACTTCGCGCTAACGTTACACATCTTAATTTCAAGTCGATATTGTTTAATTTCTGCTATCACAGAGTGCTAAGTAAAGAATGTATAACTAAAAAAATAAATATTAATATTTCTACGCAATTTCAGGTTTTAAATAACGTCACCAACATTAGATTCATGTCGCCGTTGTTGCGTTCCCGCTTTCAGTTCCTTCTAAAACCATTACATGAAGCCGCGTTCTTTATTCTTTAGAACAGTGTATAAACTGCACTTACGTATGTATGTATATCCCATAACTCAAAAACGATTAGTTTCAGAACGTTGAAATTTTGTACATAGGACTGCTATAATATGTAATTGCGCACCTCCCTTTTTGGTTGCATTTGGCAGCCCAATATAACCCAAACTTATAAGCCATCAGGGGTGTTCTCCATCGAATTTGGAAAGTAGCTTTTCCTATTTTCGTTAGTGTAGTTCATTCGTTCCTTGTGGCAACATTCTTGGTTATGAGACGGCTATATAACTAAAGGGTACTGGCCATTTCTAACGAATGCATTAAGTGGCAAATGGCCGGTCAGTTGAAACAACAACAACATTCAGTTTTCGTTTCTCAACCAGTTAAACAGAGTGCTTTCAGGGTAATCATACATGACTATCAAAATTTCTCAGCCCTTCATAGATGCAGAAAATAAATTAAGCAATCTTTGTCCCATACCAATAAATAAATAAATACAAATTAAAATTAAAACATTCGCGCAACTGTTTGAAAATACGAAATCAACTGTTAGTTTCATTATTAGTAACATCATCATTCAAGCTATAACGACTTTAAACAACATACATACTTTTTAGTCATTCTCAATTTGATCTTGTGTTACTTTATACAGTCATTTGGAGTTTGGGACTCTAAGAGACAAACCTTTCCATTGGCATATAAGAATTGTTTGATTTTGGAATAATTCATGATTAGATAAGAGCTTTAATAGTTCTTTCTAGTTTCTGTACCCGTATCTCACAAGAAAGTTACAACTGAATTGAAATTAAGATAGAATAACACGCCGAACAAGTATTAATTTAGAAATCAAACAGTAAAAATTGGCATTATATTTGCAAATTTTCACAGGACTAGTTTCCATGGTTTTACCGAACCAGCATCCTCAGTTGCCAAAGCGCACATGAACGAGATAAGATGTAATGATTAGATAAGATAAGAAAGCCTGGACAGGAGACAAGCTACTGGAGCTATCTGTTGATGAAACCAGAACTAAAACATAACTTTTTAAAGGCTAAAGGCAAGGATGGATTGGAATTAGGATTGTTAACTAGAACAGAAAGATTTTTTTGAATGTGAAATGCCTCTAGAAAATGCAGTTCACAATGGAAGATGTTTTTTGAATAATTTTGGCAGCAGAAAAATTGAAAGTGTGATTTTCGGACCAACAATGTTGGGCAATAGAAGACTTCTGTGTTTCCTTTTTTCTAACATATGCCTCATTTTCCTTAACGAGAAATTTTAAGGCTCTCTTAGCTTGGCCAATGTAAATTAAACCACACTGGCAATCAATCCTGTAAATACCCCTCCGGAATGGGGTCCTTGAGTATGGAATCGGAATTTTATTGATGGGAGAATAAACGACCCGAAAGTTAAATTTCTGTAAAATACGTGCAACTTTATAGCTAATTGATGGAAAGGAAGGAATGACAACAGAATATTTATAATCTCCTAAAACATGAGTCTGCCTTTTGCTGTGTTTGTTGTTTGACATCTAAATTAATATTTGTTCGGCGTGTTATTGTATCTTAATTTAAAAGTTGTTTAAGTGTGGCTAAGCCTAGCTTTTTATCATAGCAGCCATATTTGTTTACATTTGAAACTTAGCAGAATAGTGAATTAATTCTTTCTACACCTTCAGTGTCTTTTTGCCGAGTGGGATCAAAAGTTTAGTTTTGTGCACTGAAAAATCTGCCTTTTGCCTGTTGGCCGAATTGCTTATTTTTGCGTAAAAACTGTATTTGCGATTAATTGTGAAGTGCGATAAATAGTAATTAATTCCACCTTCGTTCGTTGCATGTTATTTCTTAAATAATGCAATGATAGATGAACGATTTTGAAATTTTTATATGAAATTTTTTTATATATTTCTTGAAAATATTCAGTGGGCTTTGTAGAAATTGTTGTCACATTGGGACATTGGGATGCTTTGTAGAAAGATATTGTCGCAGTCGACTTGGCTTCAGTGCCTCTTTCGATAATGTTCTATGGCTCAATGAAAACATTGGATGTTGTTTATTTGCAAAAGATTCTGTGAAACTCATCTCCAAATACTCTGGTGAATAGCCGCGTGTGTATTTCGTTTTCGAGACATGGGCTCTCAGTATTTCACAATATATTCACAATATTAGAAGCTGTAAGCACGTGCGTGTTATCAGAAATCTAACTACGTAATGACTTTAATTTCGATTACGTAACGACTTAGCTTCACTTACGTAACATGAACAAAAGTTAGACGCATGAAGTCTGTTGCGGGGTCAAGAACTTTGACTGCGCACTTTCCCGATCCGGTGCGCCAGACGTTGTTCTCGTCTCCTGACGTTTAAGCAAGATCCGGCGATCCAATCCGTGGATCGCAGCGCCGTTTGGTTGCTCGTCTGTTCAGTATGAAAGCTGGAATGTCCACTAGCGGGCTGTAGGGACTAGGTTGATTGCCACTGCTTAACTCACATTAGTGTATTCAAGTATGCTTTGCGAACTATTTATAAAAAATTTTCTTAATTTTTTTTTTACTTTTTTTGGTCTTCATATGTTTCAATAAAGAACCAGATTTACTCCAGATTTACATTAATTGTAAGCTGTTTCACACACCACCCGCTGAAGTCCGATGTTGCGATTTATTAGCCTTATTTTAATAATTATTAAGCACCGTCATAATCGAGAAGCTTTATGATTCCATAAGATAATGTGGGACAAATATATTTCGAAGGAAAGCTGTAAAGACCTAGAATAATCATTTGTCTTTAAAGAGGAAAGACTATAATTTATTCTTTGAAACATACTTATTTTGTCTTTTTTTACTAAAAATTAGCTCATTTAAGATTAAATTGTTCTGTTTAACTAAATTATAAGAAAAGAGTTCAATACAAAAAAGGGCCTTAAATATATACTGTTGAAGGCGTTATAGTTATAATAGACAAGATAATTGTGAAAACAGACCTATAACATTTTGCTGTAGAAAAATAAGAACGAAGTAACTTAAAAACTAATTATGACTAGTTAGTTTCAAGGAAGCACGAGAAGGAAAGTGTTTGAAAAATGAAATATAAAAAAATTTGCAAAACAAGAAAACTGAAATTTGAAAACTTCAGATTATAGTATGTCACTTCAAAAAACGTTTACTATTAAAAATTGAAAAAAATTGAAAAATATTTTAAAACACTACAAAATATAAACACATTATGAAAGTTTAAATGCTGATTACATACCAATTAATAACATAATGCGTTAGAAACAACTATTAATTGCATTAAAAAGATATAAAAAGTTGAAAATATTCATAAAAACTGTTAATTGAATATATTAGTAATTAAATATATTCTAAGTAGTATCATTTGGATGCGTTATTGAACAAAATAAAACTAAATTTTAATTTATTATGACTTACATTTTTCCCTTAAATCGCTCAGTTTGCTAATCAATAATAAAGTAATTAAATGTAGAAGTTAAATTAAAATTCTTCTGCTTTACGAAAATATTTTAAAAATCAGCTATATGCTTAAAGCTATGTTTCTATTATGAAAAATCAGCTATGTGCAGTCGGGGGATGGGGGAATAAAGTTATTTGTTTCACGAGCTAGTAACACTTGGCAAGGGTCCTTTTTTTAAATTATTACCCTTTTTCCCGTTCGTCAGTTTCTGAGGTATGCTTGCGTTTGTGGGTTTTTATGTAGGAAATGAAAGCAATACATTTCTTTTGGAGTATAAAATGCAAAAAATGAGTTTAAAAAAAGGCCAACTTATGTATAAGGTCTATCGGAAACTTTTGTCCAATGATGTTATTTCAAGTTTCAACAAGCATACCTCCTCCATCTCTAAACCGAGTTTGAGTCTGAATAAGACAATGCTGTGTATATGATGGGACGTCCAAGTGCGAATGCGTTACGAGCTTTTGAAACCTAAAGAAAAACGCGAATTCGGAGAGATACCGTCAGCAAATTGTGGGTTTAAAAAAAGCAGTCAAAGAAAAAGGGCCGGTGATTTTCAATAGGAAGCACATCATACAACGTCATGATAATGCCAAATCACATGCTGCTTTGGTGACTCGTCAGAAAACTGCAGAGATAGGCTGCGAAGTTGAGCCCCATACACCATACATCCAGACTTACCACCCTCTGGGTTATCATTTGTTTTTCCCGTAGTAAAATTGTTTGAAACGAAAAAAATTAAAAACTGAAGCAGATATCAGCCAAGCATTACTTAAGTTTTTTACCTCTAAGAACAAGACATATTTCAAAAGAGTTCATAAGTAACGATGGAAATTAGCACAATAAATAAACATTATTGAACACAATAAATAAACATTATTGATAGCACAATAAACATTATTGAAGCTATGACAAATGTATTATTTCCTTCACTTCCCAAATGGATAGAATTTTCTGGTAGATCTTAATATTTTGTATCTTCATAAGCTTGCTGCTTTTTTATTTTATTCTTTTTCTGCTTACTCTTATTGAGGAACTAGTGAGAATTTCTAACTTACTTTTCCTACACTACTTCTAAAAATTTAAATTCTTTATACAAAAATCCTAGTTTTATAACTAATAATACTCTTTTTTTACAGAAAGCATCATTAGATATCTCATTTATATTAGCATATACATACAAATTATTAATTTCCACCAATATTTTTGCTCTCGTATTGTAAGCGGTTGGCACATCCACCTAACAACCACTAGAAAGCTATCTAAGCTTTTCGAAACTAATCAATTATCAACTGTATCCTTGCCGAATTTCGAACACAGATCCTTCGATTGCTATCTGAATGTGCCAACCGCTTACATAACGAAAACATGCAAGGGGGAATATGACAATCAATTACAGTGACAAACTCTCTTAATATGTTATTTTATATTGAAAAAGTGCAAACATTAAAAGACATTAAAATAACATGACGTTATGGATAAAGATTACACTTTGAAATAAATTGCGGAAATATGAAATCTAAAAAGGCTATAAAATGTCAAAAATGTATGCTTCCATGTCAATAAAAGCTAAATGTTAGCTAAAAAAATCATATAAACAAATACAAAATTACACCTACAAATTTTTAAATATTATAATTCAATATTTTACATTTTTAGTACAACTACAAATCATAATAATATAATTTTAATATTACTTTAAAAAACAGCAGAATACCATGACTAATTTATCTCATTAGAAGGGGAAAAATTAAATATGTAATACCGATACCTATGACCTAGTTTCTATTGCAAGTATGTTATCATATTGTGCAATTCAGAATTAAGAATACTGATGTATGTAGACATGGGTCCTCAAATAAGACTGATAAAAAAATCAAATAATTTCATTAATTTAATAGACTAATTATTATTATTCTTTTGTATCATTAAACAAATTATATCTGTTTACCAAATAATGCGATTTTCAGTGTAAACATTAGTAGTGAGTTTTAATTAAAATGAATAAATATCCAAAAGTGAAATGTGGTTCTAACAAATTAAATTCTGCTAAGCATTTTCAGCATTTAGCTTTGATTATTGAAAAGCTAATAACATAATAAAATAAATAAGCAACGTTGTAAACATTTAGAAACGTATCTTATCTTCTAAACATAAAATACCTAGCCTCCTTTAAATTTGTGTTTTAGGAGAACATTATAACTGAAAAATGAGGGAGAGAAACCTTCGTAATGTGTTAAGTAACGGAAATTACACATTCTCAGGCTGCACCAAAATCGTATTCAAAATATCACTTCGGTTTTGAAAGCATGTGAAATATTCTATATTTACCTTTGACGTACTACATTAAACCAGAGATGTAAGCAAACATTTAAAATCTTTCATTCTTAATTCATCAGAATGTCTATCATGCGCTTTTCTGTTTGCGTCTTCCTCATTCAATATTAGAAAGTCCTCCAAGAAGTTATAACTCCCTACAGGTAGCTAGGCCCTAGTATGTTTTATCATAATCCAGGAAATTCAAATCCAGTCCTACAACACATAATCAGAACCACATACATATTTCTCATAATTTTAAGGTCTATTTTCAGAAAAATCTTTTCTAATAGTTTATTATAAAATAATTTCATATCCCTTTCTAAAGATAGTTATATATTTTTTAATTTTAATGAATGCACTTTCTCAAGAAATTAAATTAATTATGAATATCAATAAATGAAGCATTATATATTGCTAGTTGAACTTCCATCTACGAGTTACACATCACCGGCAACCTCTAGAAAATGTCTGTGTTGTTAAACTATCTATTTAATCACTTAACATTTCGGAAAGTTAAATGTGAATTTCAGTTATTATTCGAATTACTTTTAAAGAAATAAATCTTCTTAACCTAACAGGATAGACACAGTATGGATTCGCAGAGGGTGCCGGAAACATTATAAATTAGATATGGACGAGTTACTAAAAATGAACGCATTCAAAGGCGAAGTATACGCCGTTCGAGTTTATCAAACTGAAACCAAACATACGTTCCATTCTGTTCGTTTCTGATCCAGATCTACTTTCTCGAAATTCAGAGTTTTAGCGACATCTATCGGAAAAAAGGAGAATCTTCATTAGAAAATTACGGCTGACTCTAAATTATTGAAAGGTGATTTTGTGTCGCAACAGGCACTGTATCGTTTAAGAAATAAGTAACTAAACACAATTGAAAGGTTTTAAGAAATTTAATTTTAAGAGGAATCCACACATTTTGTGTCTTAGACTGTCATATGAATCTTATTATTCGAGTTCAAATCATTGTGAACAGAACGAAAGACATTTTATTTGTCACGGTATAACAAAATTCTCAAAACATTAAAACGTAAGAACAAATTATTTTTTAACTATTGACAGATCCGGTTTTGAATATACATCCAGTTTTAAAGAAAATGGCATTATAATACTGCAAGCATAAAAAAACCCAAGCAGAGTCTGGAATAATTTAGCTTTGAAAATTTAGGAAGCTCAAGGAAAATTTAAATCCTTTAAAATACCAAATATTTCTCAGCGAGATTAGATTCTCGAATGTATAAGGTTTTGTAATTCACAGATGATTTTTCAAATACAGTGCCTGATACTACTTACATCGTTCATAGTGCATTGCAACTTTTCACGGCAACTACGTCTCAAAATGACCAGTGCTTCCGAGAACATAATTAAATAATAATATTGTATATCACTGATAACCATGTTCTCTACCGCAGCCATCCTCGCAGATAAAAATCTTCTATAATTGAAGGGGATTATCTCATTATTATTTACATATGCTCTAGGTTTTTAAAAATTCTAGAATCGAATTATAAAGCATATAAACAAAATCCATTTACTTTTCTTAGGTGCAACAGGTAAGTATTTTTTATTTACAATATTATATACTTAAAGTTCCCGTTCATTTCTACTTGTACGTACATATTTAGAACACTATATTTAAAATATAATGTAATATTTTATTATTATTATTAAAAGGTGGAATTTTCTGTACAGGGTCATTCATGAATCCATGAAACATTTTAAAAATTTTTTAGAACTCAACTAGGCAAGTAATAACAAATTTCGTTGCCTTGAAAGACAGGCTTATTAAGTTTTCTTATACATTTTACAAATTCTCAATGTGTCAACGAATAACAATTTGTGGCTAATGCAAACATCTATATAACTCCACGAGAATTTATTTTCACATGTTGTCTGATGCCACAGTTAAATTAAAAGAACGATGATTTCGTCTTTCAATGAAATAGTTGTCCATCTAACTATTAAAAAAAAGAAATAGAAAAAAAAATCTGAAAGAATTCAGATTTTAGATTACGTCCAAAGGGATTTTGCTTAATAATTTGATAACTTGCCGAACGAAACAAACAATAAACTAAACCGAATACAATTCCAATAGTCAACCCAATACAATTCCAATATTCAATCCAGTACAGATCCAATAACCAACGTAATACAATTCCAAAAATTCCAATAGTCAACCCAATACAATTCCAATAACCAACAAAGAAACATAAGCACTAAATTGAAAAGTGATTCAACGTTTTTTTGCGGTATTTTTGTGATTCGACGCAAAACGCCCAAACGAAAGTAATAGTCCTTCGGGACTAAATCCCTTTGGACTAAAAAGAAAAGCAAAAAACTTTTGCAAGAATATGTTTGCTAAAAATATTATAAGAAAAGAGACCATTTATGAAAGCGTATTAATCAAAGTTTATCTCAGAGGTAGATGTGGATATTTGTGAAAGATATCTTCTTAGTGCCACCTTTCCTCGCTAATCTCTCGGTGTTTTACTACCGTTTCATTGACACTGTGGTTTTAATCGGGTATGAAATACTGACACTCGTGTGCCCCGAAATAGATCATTGCTTTAGATTCCGACGAAATTGGAAGGATTTGTAAAATATGTAAAAATAAATTAGCAAGTTTCGCTCTATTCCACTATAGCAAAATTTGATTTTCTTTCCATAATTTATTTGATATAATATTTTCGAAATGTTTTCAGAATTATGAAATATTTTGTATTTCGTTTGGATTTAATATGAAACTATGAATTAGGAAATCATCTGTTATTACGAATACCTGAAACATTACCGCAATTTTACAAAAGATATTAACGCATGAATATAATTTCTGCGAATAATAAGTGAATCAAAATAGCAAATGGAATTTTATTTTACACGGACAGAGAGAAATCTTGCAAACAGCAATTAGGAAAGTGAAATAAATTAGCTGAGCTCTTCATATATTGTCAGTTTTCATGGTGTTTAAACTGATTCGCAAATTTGAAGGCCCATATCTTCTTCTAAGGATAAGGTAACATTGTTGTATTAATACTACAAAATAATAAAATCTTCTCTAATTAATTTCTTCTTTAAATATTCAATGTGGTCCTTTATATTTTATTCATTCTCGAACTGGAATTAAAAACACAGTAATATGATAACATAGACGAAAAAATAATAGGTAAATTTTTCACAATACTTATTTGATAGACATTAGTACTCAAAATAAACTTGAAAATCTGTATAATAAATAGAGAAAAGGCAGCTACAATCTCACTCTCTTTTTAATACAGGTTTAAATATGTACTTCCTTTTATATAGTTCTTAAAATAAGATAAATAAATTATTAAAATAATTTGAGCGTTATGGTAGGAAGGGTTTTGCGAAGATAAAATCAAATTTTTTATGTAGTTGCGATAGAACCAAGTTTTCGATTAATAAAACATTCGTTATGGGTCCGAGCGACTAAATGAAAAAGTTCTATACTTATATTAATTGAAAAATAAAACACTCTGCACCTTTATATGCAAAATATGGAGAGCTAGGTTAAATAAATTAAACAGCATATTTATTTTCTGTCAGATCTTATTTATATTACAGTATTTTATGCAAGAAAATATGTTCTTTTCTGCAGGGCGAATTAAATAAAAAAAAGGAAAAATGCAATATATAAAAAAAATCTGTCCAGTGTTCAAGAAATTGAGCAAATAATCTTTTCATATGTAAATTATCATGCTAGTATGCTGTTCACATTGTGCAAGTAATATTGTTGCACTGTACATGTCTGTAAAGCTCTTCTAATAATTACGTTAGACGAATAGCGAAAAAGTGAAAGAAATTATAGTTCATACAGCAAAATAAACATTTATAAACAGCCCAATGAGAAGAACAAAAATAAGGCAAATTTTTCTTAACACAAGGGGAATGTTGTAGAATTTTGCACAGAGCAAAGTTTAAAGTAGTCATCGAACCATGTATTCAAACGGTTGCAGACTCTGAGGTAACTGATAGCCATCCAAAGCGTCCTATTTATAAGGTTACCCAAGAAAAAAGTAAACACTTCTAGAAGCTTACAAAAAATCGCTCATAAGGCTTCAAAAATACGCTTTCCGAAAGATAACAAAAAGTTGAAAAGTGGAAAAACGATTGCCAAATGCTGCAACGCTGGCGACACAAATTGTTGCCTAGACACAAAGGAGACACTAGATTAATTCATCATAACGATGAGAACGTAACTAATTCGACACTCAAAATTTCGAGAACTCAAACTTTTCTATGTATAAGTTGCCATACTGGATAACTATTGCACCTTCGCTAGACACTAAATATCATATAAGTACAGATAATTGTACTTTGAAAAACCATTTTAGTCAAATAATTGAGTTTGTTTTATTTAATGTTTTATGCCATTTAAGATTATTTTAATAATACAAAGTTATTAACAAAAGCACATGCAAACTGTATTAATAAACAAAAAAAATCAGAAAGTTTCAGATTTTATTTTACGCCCAAAGAGGCCTTTTTTTAACGTTTTGTGTGTTTCCTTTATTTCTTAAATATCATGTTCTTCGCACTTAAACCATAAAATTCAATTCAACAGCAATATCATAAAACATTTAAAAGAACATATCTTTAGAATTTTCGGCACACAGTTTCAAGCGCTGGAGATAAAAATATTTTTTGGCACAGTACTGCTATTGCTCACTTTGAAATCGCTGAGTTTCTTAATAAAAAATCATAAAACTAAGTCCGAATTCCAAATTTGGGCTTTGCTCCTATTCGGAGGAGGATTACGTTATTCAAAATTTGATAGTTCTGGGTATCGTTGTTTTATCACAATGCAAGAAAATACATTCGTTTATGCAGATTCTTCATCATTTAATTTTTTTTAAATATAATACAGGGCTCCAATATTTGCTGGCAACAATTTAAAAAGTGATTCGCCGTTTATAGTGAATCAAAGCAAAATGCCAAAATAAAATTAATAGCCCTTCTGGTCAAGTTGCCCCTTTGGGCTAATAACTAACTAAAAATGAGAAAAAAAATAAAGTTTTTTTCGCAATAATAAATGGATTTGTGAAATGCGCAATCAGAGCGGTCGTTTGCACGCTTAGATTATATTGTATTTTTCAGGTCTATTTTACTTGCCTGTTCAGATTCGATGACAAGAAGCGAATGATAGTTTAATCATGTTTGCTTAGTCGTACTTCTTCTTTAACATTTAATGATGTTTAGCTTTGAAAGCGATGTTGGTAGAAAACATTTCACAGAAGTCGCTCTCCAGAGAAGGTTATATTTTTAACATTGCGTTCTCAAAATTCTTCAATGGTCATATTTTATTAAGGTCAAATTTACACTGCTGTGTGCATTTATAAATTGTACAAGAAATTTTGGTGACATTATTTAAGAATAAATATCTACAAAATTGTCTAATTGGTTGTATAAATTCAATTTCCTCAGCATGGCTTATATAACAAAATTCCAAAAAACCCAAATGAATCTGTCAAATTTGTCACGCCAATAAAACAACAGTTTATTCGCCTTAAAATGTCTAATGCACCTTCACGTTTTAGAATGCATTCATTTTAGAATATTCTTAAAGGAATTGAAATTTATGATATGTCGAAAACTCATCAAAATGACACTCGTTTTGGGACCATTTGTTTCGATTTTAGAAAACTATGCTCAGATTCGTTTCCTGGTTTCTTAGTATTTGTGCAGACGTTATTTAAACATTTCATAGCCTCATCTAGATATATTAGTTTTCTGTAATACTTTTTAAACTTTTTTATTTCACTTATTACTTTTCATAAATAAACTAACAATAAATTCAAAATTTGCTTTTCTTTTTTATCTGCAGCGCTTCTTCCCGTTCCCTTTTTTTTCTTTCAGAATGTATGTAATTTTGCAGCATTAAAGAGGTAATCCTGCCTGACCAAAGTGTAGAGTTTAGTTTATATAAAGATATTTTTTATTCCGGTGTAAAATTTGTTTGATGATGAATTTCATCGGTTTATACTTTTCTCCACAGAATTAATACATGTTTTGTAATATATCAAAAAAAGGATGCAGTGTCTTTACAACCACTTAAAGCGTCATTAATGACGAGATTCCATTGTGAGACGAACAGTGTATGTATTTTGCGTTTGGATTAATAGTTTTTTAGTTTGCTGGGAGCCATTACAGACGCCACTGAAAATATAAGCGCCGTCATATCCTTGACCATAACACTTTTTAATTGAATTTTTTTCATTCTAGAAACTGAGAATAAGTTCTTTCAATCCTTCATGATGAATAACAAAAATGATCTTTTACGGCATAAAATCTGAGAAATTTTTATTTAATTATCTAATTTACGTGTTCTGAATTATCATCTCTTGCATTATAAACATGTCTTAAAATGACATTAATTTTAACCGCCTTTGAAATATTTTAAGTAGACTTTAAAAGAATAAAAGGGAGATACGTTTACCTAATTCATCAAACTTTGTTCTAAATTCAGACCAGGAGTTTGAATTAAATCATTTAGTATGGTAGGGCTAAAATATCGCACACCTCCTTCCGACATTTCAACACTTTTCCCCTGACATTGTCATATTTACTTAATATTTTAACGTGCGATAAAAAAATAGGTCATTTTAATTAGTATTTATATCTTCATTATGCCCATGAAAAGCTAAAGCAGGTTTTCGACAGCGTAAGTAACTGTTCTGAAACATACGTTAATGTCGGAAATTTATTACCGACCCACAGTCATAAAGTCTCAGTTCCTTCATGCGATAAAACAATCTTCCTAAACAACGTCTCAATAATTCCTTTACTATGAGAATTAGCCGTTTCCACCAGAAGGGATTTGGTGGATTGAATTTCCAATTCTTTTTTGTGTTTTTGCTTCTTTCATTATTATATCCTTGTTTAGTTTACACAGTTCATTAAAAGCTCCTTTAAATAGTTTCATCCAAATCCTAGTTTCATTATCGGAATAAAATTTTTGGGGCCTTTCACCTCTGTCTTAGAAGAAAAGAAAAGATTTTTGTGGATATCGATGTCACTAGTTCCTGCCAAACCATTTTTCAAAATCAATGTTTCGATTTTCGATTTGGATAATGTCATCGATATAAAGTGAAATCGATCCACATCGATTTCACTTTATATCGATGACATTATCCAAATCGAAAATCGAAACCTTGATCGATTTCACTTTATATCGATGACATTACACACTTTGGCAGCACGTTGCATTAGTTTTGCTCTACTTCAGAATCCAGTGTCTCTCTCTTAAAATAGATTGTAGCATTTGAATGTGAGCATGATAATTCTTACTATAAACTGATTCAATTAGTAATATAGTAAAAATAAAGTTACCTGGAACAGGGCTCAAAGAACATGTGTTAAAAATACAAAACCATCTGTATACTCCGATATTCCTGTTTTAACTATTATAATCCTCTCATCATCAATAAATATATAAAGTGGATTAAAAGATTTAATATCAGGAAAATTTGAGTTTTGAAACCCTTGAAATGAAACCTTTTCTGAATTTATGATTTCAACAACAAGCAACACTTGGGTCAAACTTCTTACACAAATTCGAATTCTCTGTACAGTAAGAAATAAACAGTAATATCCAGCCATTTACAAAACTCATTTCATTTCATAACTAGATATGTTTTGCATACCAAAGCGCAGTAGCATTCGAGACATTAATATTACTAAGTTTTATATTTCTTTTGTCAAGGTCAGCCTCGCTTGGCTGACAAACAGTATTAATGAGCCAAAACTCGCTGCTCTGTTTCAGCCGAAGATGTCCCTTAAAAGCCTCCAAGCTTATCTCTTGCTTATAACAACAACCCCCGGATAACACATCCTTGGGATTCATGTTACAGATATATATCTCTATTATTCCGGTTTTATTAAGCCAGTAATATTGGTAATTAAACTCGGCCAATCACCATGATTTCTAATCCACTGTCCATAATGCCACCATAGAATCACATCTTAAAGTTACTTTTATATCAAATACTACATCAAGAACTTCACAAATAGAAAACACTAATCGGAATCCAATACAACAGGACATTCATTACAATCTAGGAATCGTCAAATGTTTTAATGGAGCAGCTCTTGATTTTGCTCATAAAAGATTAATTTTAACTCCATATAAATCAACACTTCTCGCAAAAATCCATGCTGTTTAAGTACTTTTGGATGCATCAACTGCAATTCAGTCGTTGCATAGGCTATAACGTAACGAGGTATTGCCACATTTTTAAATAAAAATGCACCAAGTAACAACATATAAAAGCTATTTCAATTCAGTATCAGGGGGAAATATCTCATCTATCTTATCTGAAATAAATTTCTGTTCCCAAATTTCTTGTAACAACAATTTTGGGAACAAAGTTACTGGTGAAAGTATTTCACTTGGATCCGAAATTGATTGTATAATAGATAAATTCAGTATTTTAATTACCTTAGTATCACAAATAATTGTATTTACATTAATGTAACATCTTAATTTATTACTGTTCAAGTTCCACAACGTTTCCAAAAGAGGTTTTGTAGTATATTGTCCCCTTCACGTATATTAAAATTGCCCCTATAAGATTTTTAGATTTTACAATAAAATTATCTTTTTTCCTGAACATTAGATACACCAATAATACAACTCCCTGCACAGAATAAATGTTTCAGTTTTTCAGCCACATCCATAATATAAATTGAACGATTATAAAAGAGAGGCTTCATAGAAACACGTAACAGCTATAGATAGCAGGAGACCCAAATAACCATTCTACAATGCCTAAAATTATTTCTTCTTCAACACTTGGATAGAAAATGCACAAATAATCTTTATTCATTGGAGGAATTCCTAACCACAAGATTATCTTCCCTATGTCGGCGTTCAGCCCAAAAGGAAAATCCTGCATCCTGTCCAGAATATCTGAGTTTAATTCTGTCATATCGAGTTCTTTCATTAAACACTGACTCAGGAACAGTTTTTCCTTTACACTGGCAGATGGATCAGAAACAGATCTTAGTGGTTTGGCTATTCATTTTAACTATCCGTCTGCTACAAAAAAGGCATTTATTATTTAACACCTTTTCTGGGACCTTTTTAGTAATAGTCAGATTTTCCAATTCTCTAAATACTATTTGATATTCTTTCAGAACATTTTTTTCCTTTTTAATTATTTTCTGATGAAGTGTCAAAGCGATGATTCTCTGATATTCGCATTGTCAGAGTAACTTTAACTCATATCTACTATCCGGGAGAACAGATAATTTACTCTGAAAAATCTGTCTCACTATCAGCATGTTTAGTTTTCATTTTAATTATTATCCGAAGGATATGAAATGCACGAAGTCGCAAGTTCCCGTACAGATTTTATAGAAACACTATTGACACTACTCCAAGCATTATCTCTAAAAATTGCTTAATTTTCTTTTCCCATAAAAGTGCAACCTAGTTTTGTTTTGACTGCGATTAAACTAGGTGGTAATTTTAAAGGATTCATTAGTGAAAAATCTGCCTATGATATCAGTGCCTATCAAAATATTAGTATCGCTTTCTTCACAAAATAAGTCACTAGTGCTAGTTTTCTTCTCTTCAATTCCTCCAGAATTTGAGTGCCGTTAATCGTTGGTATAAATTCGAAAATTTTCTTTCCTAAAAAAGCCCCAAAATAACATCCAAAAGCATAATCTAAATTAATGGTCTCAAACTGTCGGAACGTATGCCGTATGTGGCAAGCGAATACATTTCAACTATGCTGCAAAACGGTGTTGCAAGAATTTCAAGATTTTAATTATTTCAAGTTTGAGTTTATACCATTAAAACCGAACATAAATAGCACACCAGAAAATTCATAAATGAGTTGCCAAGCGATATAAATCTTATTCAGAATTTTAAAGATACAGAATTTATTAACTTTTATTCTTTTAATAAGAGAAAAAGCCGGATTGAGGAATGTCTGTCTACAATCCGCGATGAAGATAGTTTCTAGTAATTATTGATGCTACAAACCTTAGCAGAATCAAAACGCCATCACGCGTTAATAAGTGGTAAGAAATAAAAGAAGTTAATTATTATTTACTAGAGACATATGTATATTTATGTATGTATCGAAGAAACATTTCATAAATAGGGGAAAAAGGTTAGGTCGCCATTATTTATTCTTCCGTTTTGCTCCACATAAAAATTTTCTCTGAATCTTTTCATAATTTGTTTTAGTAGTTTAAATTAAAGGAAACCAATATCTGTCTGCAGATTTCATACTTAGCTATAAGTTTATTTGAACAACAAAGTTATGCGTAACAAGAATGCCTTGCAGCTACCAAACATTAGATTTTGGACAGAAAATAAAAATTTATTTTTTTTTCCTTTGCGATATTATTATTATTGTTTGCATATGTTTTGATTTAAGTTTAGAAATTTAAAATTTATTAAAAGCATTTTTATTTAGTTAATAAAAATTTTTCTTTTGTTAAAAATAAGCTAAAACTTTAGCTCATCAGCTATTTTCAGATCATGTACTCGGCCGGCGTTCAATTTGAGTTTGAGACTTCTAACCTAAACTACGTAAGCCAACAACAAAAATTGAACGGATCAAGGGTTCCATCTCCTTTTCTACAACAAACTCTGAACTCCTTTTCTACAACAGATTCTGAACTCCTTTTCTACAACAGACTCTTTTCTAAACAGACTCTGAATTACTCTTTTCTGTTGAACAGAATCAGCTTTCATATGCCTCAAAATGCTTTCTCCCACGTAGAAGCGTTGTGAACCCGGATCCAAAAGAAGCCTATTTTTCTTTCTCGTTTTTTCACCTTAATCACAACATATAAAGCTTGCAAATACATTCTTTCACGTCTGCTATTATTATAGAAGGAAATATCTGCCTCTATAATAATAGCAGAAGAGAGTTTTTAGAGTTGTTTTATTTTTCAGTACTAACATTGTGAGGGCAGATTAATTTCAGAAGATCATCATTACAAATTAAACATTTCACATTTGCTTTACATGATATTTTAAATGACCAACTCTTAAACGAGCGAAACAGGCCCCTCTCTTTTAAAAGGTTTGCTTTTTCAATAAATAAATAATTCGCTTTTTAAACATTTTGCATTTAAACGAGGTTTATTACAAAAAATACAACTAAGGTTTAGCTTACCTTTACCTGTTTCATTGGTACTTACCAGAGCAGCAGCTGTAGCTACGATAGCTATTTCTGTCCTGTTTGAAATAATATTTTTATTAACGTGTTTTGCAGAGTTGACAAAACCTGATTCAGCTAGTTTTATCATTTCATCAGATTCCACTTCACGTAGCAAAAAACACGTTAAGTTATTGAGAGTTCTTTCAGAATTCTTAACCAGTCCTTTCTCCGAATGCTTCACTCTCCTAGGCATGCAGAATATTTTCTGAAAGACACAAGTCCAGTAAAAATTCCAAAACATTCGAAAACTTGTCTTTAATGCGTCCTAAACTCTCCAGGTCTCGTAGTTTACTTTCCAAACTATCATAAAGCCCTGCCAAATTCGACGCTGATTTGCCTGCCGCAGAAATTTTCATCACGATACCCAGCATACATACAAAAAAATTACATAAATTTGAACCAAAAGGTTCTCATACAAACCGTTGCTCAACAGCCTCAAGATAATTCGATGCAGAAATCTGAAAACTGTTCACAAGCTAAGGTGCCTTGGAACCAGACACAGCACACTGTGCTAATTATAAAACTTCTGTTCAAGAACTATGTAAAGATCTTCATGCATTTTGAAGAACTGACATCAAAATCCTAAAACTTCTTTTGCATCTGCAAAAGTTTTTCATCTCTAGTTTAGAGAGCTCAAATTTTCTGTTCTTGTTTTCATTAATGTCCAAAATCAGAAGTGTTATTCATAGTGACTCTCCGAGTCTTTAAATTCTCAATTTTATTTTCAAGCTTCACTTTTAAAGCTGTGTCAAAATCTCGATAGTCTTTAACTGAATTAAATTTATTCTCATATTCAGCTTCCTTCTTTAGTCGTGAAACACTGTTCTGAGTAATGTTCAGTTTCTCGAAGTTATCAATCAAATGGCTTAACATAATCAAATAGCTTAATAACTTGCAACGCTGAGGAAGTCATCAGTTTCTCTCCCTCAGTTTTAGGTATTAACGTACACGCTGAACGTTCATTCTTTCGTTTTATCTTCAAAGTTTCCATTTTTCAACAAAACGTCTGTTAATCCAATAATTTTTACTTGAAATCATACCAACGTCCTGGCGCTAAGTCATTATCATTATATTGAAATTCAGCTTTACAGGCAAACTTGCGTTTTGCATGTTTTGAAGAAATGAAGTAGTAAGTTCAAAGTAACATCTGCCCAATTTTTTACTGTCTGCATAAGGTTCAGGCTCCAAAAGATAGTAACAATTATATATCAACAAGAAAAGAACAAAATTATTACAAATTCAAAATAACAGGTATATTATTCCAATTGCAGTAACTACATTATATCAATCTTTTACAGATACCAGTTTTCGTTCGGAATTCTGATTCTAATGAAATATCAAGTATCGTTATCACACAATAAAACAGAGAGGGTATGTTTTAGATTTAAAAACAAGACACATAAATAAAAAAATAAATAAAACTACTGTCAAAATAAATCACGAGACTCCTCTCCCTTCACTTCCTCTGGTGAAAGTGATAGCGATTGCTCAATTCCTTGTCAGGGCGACAGAGTGATGTAATATTCACACTATGAACAAATGCTTGGAACAGTGAAAGAGAATCGTTATATAAAGACTAAATTCTTAATTCTCCTTTTTTAAGGCAGCTCAAGTAATATAATTTCTGCGACTTAACCTCATTCCTCATTATGAATTATCAAATTTCTGAAATGAGTTTTAAAATTAGCAAAATCGCAATACTTCAGTGGTTTCAAGGCGTTCACTAACGTTTTCGATATCGTTTTCAGTATTTTCTAGACCAGAGTTTCTTAAACTGTGGGGCGCGATCCTAACTGAAGTCGCGGGATCTGCAATAGGATTGCCAAAAATTTTAGCAATTTTGATAGTTTAACTTATTATAATAATTTTACAATTATCAAATATTTTTAAGCAACGTATCTGAAAATAGATAAAAATAAGGCAAAGGAAAAACGAAAACGTTTCGACGCATTTTTTTGTACTAGAAACGTTCATTTTACTTTAAAAATTAAAGTTAATGACCTAAAACTGCAATAGTAGGTATTATATTACAATACAAGTGAAGAAATTGAGTTTCACCCACGCGTGTGTCGGATTTGCGCAATGCTCATAGGGTCCCATGAAATTTTCGTAAATATTATGGGGTCCTCAAGGCAAAATGTTTAAGAAAACCAGCTCTAGACTCTGAATGTCTGGTATCTTGAAGTATTTTCCCTATAAGTCTTTAAGCTTAATATCCAGTTAGCTTACGTTTGTAGTCTTTCCTTTGTCCGAAACAATGTTATATATACTCTTGTTATAACAGACTTTAAGGGCCCTTTACGCTACGATTTATTTGAGGTAACGGAGACAATCGGCATACACTTGTGTGCAAAATTAAGTGAATTTACACAATAAGTCGAATTTATGAAGAATTAATGGACAGATTTTAACGTAATTTCTTATGAACATACGTTTATAACAGAGAACGATATGTACACTGCGAAAAAAAGACAGTTCTGTATCTCCCATTCTACTGGGCTGATTGACAAAATTCAAATTGCGTTTTTCATGTCTCGAAAGCACGACTTAGGATATATATTAGATTTATACATAGCATTGTTCTACCATAGTTATTTTGACACAAAATGGGACTTTTCTGAAATAACATACCAATTTGTTTCCATGTTTCGATTATACGACTCAAATTATTCTTAAATATTAAATTTTGTAAAATTTGGTGCGAAATTTAGGGAGAAATTCAAACATTTATCTTGGCCCAATGTTTTCAGAGCGCCATGAATAATTCACTTGGCGAACTTCTTAATATAAGGCAACCTATTTTCTTTCCATTCCATTGTGCATGAGCGAAAAAAAAGTCACATCGTTCAACTTTCAAATAATTTTAACAAAGTGCCTAAACCACATTTGATGTTATTATTGCTTTCAACAAATATGTCAAATTTCAAAACGCGCCAATATAGAAAGTCACGTATATCTTCGGAAATTTTGAATAAAAAAAACTCTTAACTTTTTCTTGCAGATATGCTTAGAAGTACATCTACCTTTAAGATGATGGTAAAAATTTTATATATTTAATTCAAAAGGGTTTTCGAAAAATTTATAAAAATTATTTAAAATACAAAGTTTTAAAAAATAAAAATGGGCGAATAATATTTGGAATGGACCTTAATTTTGAAATGTGAAAGGAAGAATCAAATAGGACTAATAAAAAAAGAGATATTAATAAATATATACCAAACTCAATTAACATCGAGGAGCTAAAATTTTGAGGGCGAATTTTTTAAAAACTATTCTGCGATTTTTACAAAACTTGACAGTTTGGCATAATTTGAGTCATAGAATCGAAATATGGAAAAAATTGGTATGTTATTTCTGAAAAGGCCGATTGTGTGTCAAAATACCTATGTTAGGATAATGCTATATATAAATCTAATATATATCCTGAACACGACTTTCGTAAGTCGCGCTTTCGAGACATGAAAAACGCAATTTGAGTTTCGTCAATCGGCTCAGTAGAACGGAAGAAATAGAAGTGCCCCACCCCCTTTTTTTGCGCTGTGTACGTATTTGTTTACAGTTTTGTTTTGATGTTTTGTTGTATAATGCTGAGTATTGTTTTAACTCATATACTTACTTGTTTAAGGCCATTTGATTTGATAATTCTGAATTTATTTATTATATTTTTTATCTTTAATTTTCGGCCATTTTATTTTTTCGAAATGTTTATGTCTTATAATATGTTATAGATATTTTAATACTGAGTCGTCTGACAGTTAAATTATAAAAACAGTTCAAGTAAAACCACAAGCATAAGCAAAATCTTTCTATTGTGCTTTAGAACAAATTTCTGCACCAATTCGGCGACATTTAATGATTTCTTGCAACTCGGTTTAGAAGGGCTAAGCTCGATTTTCTCAAAGTTTCTAGAAATACCTATTCTGTAAAAAAAAAACGTTTAGCATAATTCACAAGAAGCCGTCAATCAGTTGGATTATGACTCTTGGTCTGGTTAACACGGCTGAGTATTATTCTTCTCGATGGTTACTTCTGTGAACCAGTTTAGCGATCAGTGATATTCTTCTCGTATTAGGGAAAATTTCGTTTTATCTTCGTCTTTTTTCTCTTTGAACTATTTGTAGCAATTTATGTTTCTGTAAGATATGTTATTTTTCTAATTAAAGTTTCAAGTCTTTGTGCTCATCTTACCTAATTGTTTATAGACTTTATGATTCCGTAGAGCAAAATAGTATATTAAATAGAAAATGATGTAAACTTAAGATGTTATTTACTTGGCTGTGATTATGCATTATCCTGATATCTCTGTGTGACAATTCATAATTTATTTTATTATTATATATCTTCCCAATAAAAGAACAAAACAACTTATTTCAAATTACTTTCATGAGTCATCTGTGTACCCTATAAAAGCACGTCTAGACATATATAACCATTTAGGCAACATTTTAGTCAACTGTCGTTTAATTAAATAAATCTGTAATTTTCGTGTCTATACTATAAACAGTAAATGAACAATTTTTCTGGTTCATTAATATTTATGTACTGAAAGAAGATCACAAATAGATGAGATTATTTACAGATGACTACAGATCAGCGTCTTTTACATTCAAACGTCTTTCAGTCGTGTTACCGTCTTAATGGCGGAATCGTCTGCGTTCTCTACAGCGAAAAGGGAAAAGCTCTTTCACACAGCTTGCAACGTCATCTGATTATTATCGACGATGCCATCCCATAACTGCTCGACCATTCTGACAGAATGCGGCCTCGCATTCTGGTAGTATGACCATCAGCATCTGGGAATCTGAAAATTAAAAAAAACAAAACAAAGCAAAAAAAAAAAGAAATTAGTTTGGATTGAATTATGCATCAGGCGTCATCGTCGTGGAATCTCTTCCTCAAAGTCGTCTGAAACAGACCGTCTGGATTCGTCTTCGACATACGTCTTCTTAATACGTCATCTGGATACGTCTTCTGAATGCGTCTTCTTAGATACCGTCTGGATGTATCATCTAAACGCGTCTTAGATATCCTCAAAATCCATCATTTGAACGTGTCTTTTTAAAGCCGTCTTTCTTGACACGTTTCATCCTTAGGCATCATCTTCATTCTTCTTTAAATAGTTCACGTCTTTTAAAACAATAGTCCATTAGTCAAATCGGGAGAAGTTTGCTAAGTCGGGAAAAAGTTTAAATCGGGAATCATCAAAATAGGTATTTCATTATCAAAGATCGTCTGTCCATGGTTTCAGGTGTTCAGCACAGGCCTTCAAAGGTCCTTCGGTAAATCCAACCTTCTCCACTTCTTATGTGTCATTAGGTTTCACTCATGTGATTTTGTATGGACCTAAAAACTTGGATTTTAACTTTATACCTGGCCCTAGTTGAGTGCATGTGATAGCTACTATATCACTGATCTTGTATTTACGAGGGAATTTTCACCTTCGATTGTAAGTCTTTCGATACTCTTCTTGAACTTTCTGAATCTGCCTTTTCGTCTCTTTACGTAGATTTTCTCTAGACTCGATGAAGTCATTCTGGATTTCAGCTTCTATCAGTTCTTTCATCTTTTTGTCTTTATTCGTCTTTATTTTCGCATCAAATAAAAGCTCGAAAGGTGTCGAGCTCGAAAGGTGTTTATGCTCCTCTGAAAAGTCGAATTAATAATTTGTTGAACATCATTTACATGCTTATACCATTTCGTAGGGTCATCTATAGCCAACTTAGAAATGATCTATATGATAGTGGAATTCAATCGTTCTACCTGTCCATTGGCTCTTGGTAATCCTGTTGTGATTAAGGATAGACGAATGTTTTCCTTAGTACAATAATCAGCAAATTCTTGAGAAGTAAACGTAGTATCTCTATCAGCTACTATATTGCAGGGATTTCCAATGATTTTTGAATTTCAAGTTTAGCTATTACTTCTTTACTGGAGGTGGATTTAGTCGGATATAATCAAACAAACTTTGTAAACGAATCAATAACCGCGAAAATGTATTTATAATTCTTGTTAAAACTTTCTAAAGGTCCTAAATGGTCTATGTGATAAGTGTTGAATATCTCTTTTAGGTAAAGGATTTAATAATCCTTCCTTCTTTCCAGATTTTCGGTTGGCCAGTATACAGGTTATACAATTTGAGATAATGTTTTCAGTTTTCTCTTTCAACTTAGGGATATAAAATTGTTGTTTCAAATATTCTTCGGTACGCTTGGCAGCAAAATGACCTCGTTCATACGCGTCTTTAATTACTTCAATTTGCATAATCTCGGGTACTACTAGTGCTTCAATTCCATTCACCATTTTGTAAAGTACGTCGTTTCGTAAGCAATAGTCTTCATACGGCTTAGACTTCAAAATTTCCTTTATAACTTTTATATTTTCATCAGTTTCTTAAGCTTGAATTATCTTAAACGTTATACCATCTTGAATTGCCATACATATAGGGTTTCTACTCAAAGCGTCGACATGTCGCATACGGGTACCAGATCTGTGTTCGATTGTGTAATCGTAATCTTGTAACATTAACGCCCATCTAGATATTTTAGTACAAATGTCTTTCTTGCTCATAGGTTGTTTGAATGCATTACAATCTGTCACTATTTTAAACGGTATGCCCAATATGTACACTCTGAATTTTTTAAGATCTTCTACGACTGCTTTAACCTCTAATTCGTAGCTCGAATATTTACGTTCAATGTCTGTCGTCTTCCTACTCATATAATAAACTGGATGCATCTGATTGTCAATTAAGGATTTTTGTAACAGAACAGCATCGTAACCGTCGGCACTAGCATCAGTGTGTATTTCCGTTTCTGCTTTCGGATTTTAAATACACAAAACAGGTTCAGATGTCAAGATGCGTTTCAACTCGTTAAAAGCATAAAGTTCTTTATTTTCGAATTTAAATTTAGAATCATTCTTCAGTAATTCACTAAGTGGTTTTGCAATTTATGAATAATTAGGTATAAATTTTCTGAAATAACCAGTTAAACCTAAATAAATTTGAACATCTTTAACACATTTAGGTTCTGAAAAGTTAATTACTGCTTTCGTTTTAGAAGAAGAAGGATACTTCCCATCTTTAATTTTGTGTCCTAGAAATTCGATTTCACGCTTCAAAAATTGACACTTCTTAATGTTTAGCTCTAATCCATATTCCGATGCAGTCTGTAACACGCGATTTAATTTTTGGATTCCTCGAGTTTCATTTTCGGAAGGAATAACGATATCATCCATATAGATTACTAGAGTGTTATCATTTAAAAGATCACGAAATATATCGCAGATATATGATTGGAAAACGCTTGGACTATTAGCAAGACCAAAAGGGACTTTCAAGAACTCAAATTGTCCGTTTCGTGTTACGAAAGATGTGTATTTTCTACTCTCCTCCTCTACTTCAACATGAAAAAACCCGTTTTTCAAATCTAATGTAGTGTATACCATTGCTGTCTCTAATTTATCAATGACATCATCAATTAATGGCAGAGGAAAATGATCACGAATTTTTTTTATTCAGGCGTCGATATTCCAAATATAATCTAAATGTACCGTTTTTTTTTCCTACTTAGTACAATATTACTTGAATAATCGGAACAGCTTGGTCTTATGATTTGTTTATCTAACCATTCAGAAATCAACTTATCAATTTCCCGCTGCTCTGCGGGGGGAAACCTCGCGGAGCGCAATAAACCAGAAATTGGTCTGTTAACGCTATTCTCATCTTTAGGGTAGATGTTTTTATTTTATTCGGCTTATAATTCCTTACTAATTGTAATATTGCATCTCGATGTAACCCGTCTTTAATATGATTTAAATCGATTTCCTCATCGTTATAAATATCGCGAATGCACATCAAATAGTTTTCTGGTTGCAATTTTTTAATTTCGACTCCTTTTTCACTTACAGTTAATTGCCCTTGCCTTATAATATCGGTACCGATAATAGCTTGTAAAAACATTTCGTTTTCTGTGATAACAAAAATATTTGATCGAAATGAAGAACCATCAACTTCGAATTCACCTTCAAATCTCCCTATAGGTTTAATTTTCCCATTGCCAAATCCCGTTAACTGTAGATATGCCCGCTTAGGTTCAGGAAAACCTATCTTCTTGTGCATATCTTAACGAATTAACGTTACTTGACTACCAGTATCTATTAAAGTATCAATTTTCAAATTACCTAAATTAACAGTTTTATGCATTTCTTTCTGATAAGTCTGAGTAATTGGAGTTACAGTTTTGGCATCTTGGCTATTTTTAGGCGACGTTTTGGAACAATCTACGGCTTCGTGTCCAAATAAGTTACATTTAAAACACTTAAATCCTTTACTCTTACTATTACATGAATTCGATTTATGGCCTATACTCCCACAGTTATAACACCTTGGTTCTTTACTCTTACTAGGTATAGCGCGTGCTTCATTTTGTGTGTTAGTACTTGAATAATTCTTATTCTTCGTATCTAGAACGCGAATTTTCTCATATATTTTTAATTTCTCTTTAAATTCAGAACTAGTTTTACACCCGTACAAAATAATTTTGTTGCTACTTGAATTAGGTATTCCATTAATTACCTAATCGAGAATGGATAAATCATCAACAGAACCACGACTGGCTATTTCTCGCATTGCAATTAAATACTCAGAAAGGTATTCGTTAGGTTTTAAATGTCGTTTCTGTAACAAATTATGAAGTTGTGCACTGTTTATTTTAGAACCAAATTCAGATAAAAGATTTTTTTAACTTGTTCCATGACATAATATCTTTCAAAGACCGAATAAACTCTTTATCAGAACCAGTAAGCAATTTTTTAGTAAACAAAATCTTTTGTAATTCAGATAACTTAAATAATTTAAAAGATTCTTCTAAATCGCCAATGAATGATTCAACTCTATATGTATCATTGCCATTAAATTCTGAAATAGTCTCTAAAATGTCACGAAAATGTAATGAAATATTAGGCGTCTTAATGTTTTGGTCTATCAAATCATTTATAGGTGGTAATTCTAACCGAACAGAATTAACATCATCATCCTTATCAGAATCATGAACACTTTCGTATAACTCATCATCGTCATCACTTTCGGATTTTAAAAGCTTAAAATCACAAAGACTCTTCAATATTAAATCACAGTTTTTATCAGAATTTGACTCATAGTTAAGATGTAACAAATTACGAAAGTTCAAAGTAATTTTTGTTTCGTTTCTTCAACGTTAAAGTCAGATGGAAAACCACAAAAGTTACATAATTTCGCTCTGTTTTTCCTATCACCTAAAGTTCCGAATACAATCCGATGTAACAGTTTAATAAATTTTGTAAGCCCAGTTCTTAAAGAATTAGCAATTCCAGGTATGGAATTTAAAGGAGCCATCTTGATTCAGAATACAGTAGAACACTATTCTTAGAAGTAACAATATTGTAATAATCGAAACAAACTCACTCGTTTTCTCTTGTAATATTCATCGTCAATTCTTCCTAGACTCATCGCGGCCTGAGCGTCCAAAATCTGTAGGGATGTAGGATCGGTACTTACTATTTAAGAGTATAATGTCTGTAAATTTACTTCAGAGATGGTTGTCTAGGGGCTTTCAATAATTAATCCGATTTATAGAAAACTCGAAAATTTAATGGAAACATGAATAGTTGCTACAAACTACAAGTGATTACATTCATTGAAGTAAATAGATGAGATTATTTACAGATGACTACAAATCTGCGCCTTTTACATTCAAACGTCTTTCAGTCGTGTTACCGTCTTAATGGCGGAATCGTTTGCGTTCTCTACAGCGAAAAGGGAAAAGTTCTTTCGCACAGCTTGCAACGTGACATCATGTTTCGTTCGTTTCAGACATCGTGTTTCGTTCTCGCTGTGTATATACAAATCGAAATCAGAAATGAAATTAAACGTAAATATTTAATTCGCCAAATTTAGCAAACTCATATGCATGTCAAGAATTCCCCTACAGGATGTAAATCAATTTAAAAAATATTTGAAACAATATATTAAATGAAAAACATTATTTAGACGGTAAAATGTCATTAGAACAAAACGCAAGTATCGAATCAATGATGCGATCAATTTTTCTATTGTTTTTAAATATTATTTAAAAATTACGACTTGTAAATTGTAATTGATGTAGACTTCAAATTCTAATTCTTAGTTTTCTTTATTGGCTTTCTCTATCTCTCTTCTATTCTCTATCTCTATTCTCTATCTTTTTCTCTTGGCTTTATTGGCTTATTTTCTATTTCTTAAGTCTACTTTGAAATATAGGAATTATAGTAGGAGTATTACCGTTTCATTCTTGTGATTATGTTTAATTAAATCATTGCAGCCTGGGCACAGGATTCTTAGAAGAGGAATTCACCCTCAATGTAGGGGAACATTGAAATCTCTCTTGCCCAAAAATCTGTGTTTTTCTGTATCCAGAATTAGCCGATATACCATGAAAATCAAGGAATTTTGTGGAAGAGAGATTTCAGTGTTCCTCCTCCTGACGAAGTGACATTGAGGTTGCTTGAATTCCTCTTCTATTTTGCTCTTTTTTCTTTAAATTTCGTTGATTTTTTAATTGGCTTGAAGTGCAGGTCCTTCGTAGATATTTAAGTTCAACTGATAGTATGAAAAGTCATGGCTGCGGTTTTAATAAAGTAGTCAGCTTAAAACTTCGTTGGAAGTTTTTATAAGGTTACTTCTACTCTTCACCTATTAATAATATTCGTAATGCCATTGATTTCTAGTTACTGATACAGGTATTTATTCTATATTTTATCCAACTTCGTTTCTGCAAATAACTTAGCATATTTTCCGATTTACAAGAGGCACTCGAATAAGATTATCACCTTTAAGAAAGCGGTGTTAAAATATAAAAAGGTTTACGTCAGTTTGAAAGATGTTTTCACAGCTTACAAGGAACTGTATAGCTGATAAATTTCGATACTAGAGCAGCAAGCAGAGAAAATGTAAGCATGGTAAATTGCATGGATACAAGGGATACTTCGTCATCTATTCTCAAATCTTCTGCAGCTGTCATTACATACTTTCCAACACTTTACTCTTCCCAATCCTGGAAGGTAAAATCCCATTGCATTTTATTTATACTTACTTGGTTTGTAGGCTTGTAGGCCTATCCGTACTACTTTAAGTTTGCGTGTTTTGTTTTTCTACGACTTTTTTTAATGCTCTAAATTTCTACGATTTCAATTAAGGGTAACTCCTGCTTTGCTTCAGTGCATTTTGATTTACAGAAGGCTTTACAGGAACACTCTACTTTTGCAAAGCAGCGAAAATCTGTGTAGTATTTTACAGTTTTTTTAATAAAAAGATTTCGAAATGAAAGTGATTGTTGTCATTTGAGTGACTTTAATAATTTCTTGAGTTACCTACGTAGTACAATGTTCACTTCGCCGAGTAAGTGAACCCATTAGACCTAAATGTCTAGCTCTACGATGCAAACGCGTCTTTATCTTATTGATCCCTCAAACTACATTGATAAAGGCGATTTTCCATTATGAGTTGGAGGTCGCGAACTCTTCTTTCAATGTCAAGTACCTGACCAAAAAGCTGTTAGCCTCCTCTGATGCATTATACCTAGTAAGCAAATCTTTATTTCTTAGCTGTAAATTGAAATATTTGTACCACGCTCTTCAAAGCGTGATAGGACTTTCGTTTTGTTTGCAACTGATTTTTAACTTAACTATTTTATCGCGACCCTTTGTAATTTTTTTTTGGATTCATATCTTGAAACAGACGTGTATATAAAGCTGAGCAGAGATAAATTTTCTTCACATAAAACAATTCCCAACAAGAAAAAGCTTCTAGCAAATTTATGGTTTGTGTAATCTTGTAAATTTACATGAAACATCATTTTTGTGTTAAAACTTTTATATAACTCTCTTGTTTAGATAATTTATTTAAGAAATATGGACTTGCTTCCTGTTAACTTATAATTTTATTAAAATTCATTCCTATTAAAATTTCTTCATATGAAAAAGAATATTATTTGCAGGCAACGAAATTGAGAAAGTATGATAAATTTAAACAATGAAGCTTTTTAGTTTAACTCGTGCAATGAATTTAAGTATCACGCGTAATTAATTAACTTATAAATTAAGTTTGAGAAGTAGATAATTCTGTCTCTTTATGTTAAAATGTTAATATCAAATGAAAGTTTTTCTGCAGGAGAAATACTTGCACGTGAATAAAAAAACCTGTATAATAATTATACATATGCATGCTTAAAATCAGTATTTATAATATTGAATAGATAAAGGGATATTTAATGGTATAGCATAATTTAATCCATTACCATGAGCATCGATGTTTTAGGAACAATATCAGCCTCAAGCATGTTATTATAAAATCAGTACAGTTACAGATCCTACTAGCAGAAATAAGATCCACTGAATTTTTTATTAACCTTAGTGCGTGCAATGTTCTGTCCGATTTATCTATCCATTCATGAAAACCGACTATTAACGCTATCAACAATAATAAGTAAACTTATGTTTAAAGCTATATAGAAGCTTTGGAGGCAATTTTATCGGAAAACATGACCATTTCAAATTAGTTTAACGTAAGTCCTCATTCTTAATGAATCAAAAAGATCCCGCATCATTTTACTAAAAATGCACAGCTTTAATGGTCGGAATAAATACAAATAAACCATTTAAAAGTATTTAAAAATGCTCACTAAGACGGAAAACATATTTTTTATCTATCATAACATTCTTAGTCTAAGCAGCAGAACATAAAGTTTGGGGGCTGATAACAATGACCGATTTTTAACAAAAATTGTCAAAGAGAAATTTAAGTGGAATGTTATTCTTATATATACCATTTCTATATTATTAACTTCTTTTGGTCCCTGAAACTCTGCCAATATTCTTATATATTTCTTAAATGGTATTATAATTTATTATAATATAATAATAATAATCTTATAATTTTCTTTTAAATCCTGTATGACAAGGAATGATACTTAATTTCTTTTTAATTTTTAGTCCAAAGGGGCTCTCTTTCTGAGGGACTATTGTTTTCGTTTTGCGATTTTACGTCGAATCACTCTGAATGCCCGTTTCACTTTTCAAATTGTTGCCACCAAATATTATCACCCTGTATTATATTTGAAGAAGTTAAATAATGAAGAATCTGCATAAATATATGCATGTTTTTCGCATTGTAATAAAACAACGTTACCTAGAGCCATCCAATTTTCAATGACGTAATCCTACTGCGAATAATGACATCTGGAAGCACAAATTTGAAATTTGGAATTTGGTTTATTATCGATTTCATATTTTGTAAACCTTTAACGTTTTGATTAACAAACTCAAGTATTTCAAAGTGAACAATGGCAACGGGGTACAGAAAAAACATTTTTGTCTCCAATGCGTGGGACTTCGTATCGGAAATTCTAAAGATATGCTCAGTTTAAAATTATTTTGCGATATTTCCCTTGCACTGAATTTTATGGTTTAGGAGCAAAGAACATGATACTTAATAAATAAAGGTAACACGCAAAACGTTAAAAAAACGCGCCTTTGAACATAATTTAAAATCTGAAATCTTTCAGATTTTCTTTTTTTATTTTTATTTTCATTATTTTTTTAGTGTTATTATTTTTATTTTTTAGTGCATTTAGCTAAAATCGTGTAATGTATAAAGTTTCAAATTTATTTTAACATTTGAATTGATCTAGGAATTCGATCTCATCACAAAATGAAATTATGAAGTTGCTAACAATGTGGGGTTAAGTCGTTTCAATTAAACCTTCGTCAATGTTAGCGATTGCGCGATAACTAAATACATAGGCCAATTTTTTTTTTAAAATGAGGATAATGTGGCAAATAAGGGATTCATTTAAGACTATTTTTTGATGATCTGTACATTGGTAAAAATTTCAAAATTTTTCATGTATTAATTTGCCCGTTAAACTAGAAATCTATAGATGACATTTAACAGCAAATAATAAAATATAAGATAAGAGAAACACACTAAGATAAGTAAACTATAAAATTAGATAAAGCAACTACCTTCTGTTTGGCGTATATTTTAAATAAGACATTATCGATTTTTAGAGCAATAGGTGCGGGTCCCTTATTGTCAAAACAAAAGAAATTCTACAAAGAATGGAGTTGTTTTTAAATCAAAAGTAAAAAAGGAACGAGAAGGTAGCGTGATCTGTCCACAGAAAAAATAACGAAAGGGGAAAAATTAAGTAATATTGTTTTAAAAGCGTTAGGAAGAAACAAGTTTGAATCAAAGTCATTAACTAAATAAGATAAGTTTTTGTGAATATGAGTAATTAAAATATTGAATAAATTATAATCTAATAAGAGATTAGAATTGTCAAATGCCTTAATAACTGCTTGGCAAGCACTTTAGCAAGAACGATAATACAACAAATGAGTTAGCAATCATGAATTTCACAGATTACATCAATCCTCTTCTTTTTCTTAGCATTCTAATGCCATTAAATAAATTTAATTTCACAAAACAGTTTAATGGAAAATTTCCTGTGCGCCTTCTTTTCCATTCCAAATCTTTTACCTCTGCAAGAAAAATTATTTCTTTCTACTCTTACGTCTTCCAGGTGCTTGACGCTCGTCTCTCACAATCTTCTGTTACCTAGGAATTCAGTTACTAAGCCATCTTTCAGAATTTTTTAACCTTCTTTTAAACCTTTGCAAGGTTCGGGTATCAAGTACTAATACTTTGACGAAGCGTGACTCCTTTCCTGCCTCCATCAAACTCAATGCCCTTTGCACGATACACTTTTTATAATAGCACTACACATGGGTTATTCTCAAGCTGTAATTGGCTTGTGCATTTTTCTGGCAAGTATTTAAGCTGTCTGTTTTTCAAATTCTTTCTCTGCAGGAGAGTAATCAACAAAGAGAAGAATCAGCCTTTTCTCTGCTCCTATCTTTGAATTTGAATCTCAAAACGTTTCACCGTTCAACAAAGCTTTTCAGAGCATCCGTCATTTGCATTTGAATATCGAAGCAAAGTGAAATTTGTTATATTTCCCTTCATAGCATTTTCCTCTTTTAAAGCCAAGGTTTTGCGGGGAAGGGCATAAGAAAAAGATCATTTCCATCAATGTTAAAAATATCCTTAGACGTATACCTTCCCTCCTGTCGGTCATGGACCTTTATTGTTAACAGCACTAAACTCATCAAACACAGTTTTGCATACCACATTATAACACTTATAATGCTTTTGGAATCGGTCTATCTATGCGTTTTGATGCCGTGAAGTTTCCAATGCCAAAGGTTTTGCTTGCTTTTCATGCGACAGCACACCACTAATCGAAATATTGGCATGTGTAGCCTGAAACTAGTTTTTCATCATTTTATTAAAATATCTATATTTGCTATTTACTTTCTTATACTGAATATTTTCGTTTCTTACAGTTTGGTTCACTTTCAGTCACGGCTTAGAATATTGTTTCTTTATTTTTTGTAATCGTATATGGCGTCAAAGCTGATAACCCTAAGTTTTCTGCTAGTTCAACACGCACTTCTTAATGATCTTTTACCTGCTTGAGAATTTGTAACGTCTTTTGCAGTTGAAAAAACGCTCTTCATATCTTTTCCCCCATTTGGGGACAAGTGAAACTTCCTTCCCTTTTATTAGCAATGCAACCTAAAATATTTCACTGAGATAGACTACAAGAGCAAGAAATTAGTGAAGATTCAAACAACTGATCAACTGAAACTAAGAGAAAGCGTGCTACCGAGGAGCACATAGCTTTATTCCGCACTTGCCTTCAATTCCAATAGTCGTCACCCTCTTGCATTTCTTTCCTTCGGTATCCCGAGCGTTTTTTATTTAAGTAACGATATTCCGCATTATTTATTTATGTCCGCATTAAATGGTTCCTTAGACTAGAAGCTATAAATGTTTGTTCACAGCAGGCACTGAAATGCATTGCTGAGACCGAGAAAGAATTAAAAAATTGAGAAACGTTAATTCAGGAAATTGGGATTTTTCTGCACTTTTTCAAACTTAGCAGCTGATTTTTATTAAAATCTTTCAGCTTTGGAAAAAACTAATTAATGTTAGGTGGGAGGCCATGAAGAGTGAATAACCACTTCAAAGTTATTGTGACTAAGAAAGTTCGTGAACATAAGCATCACAATAAACAGACATATTGCCTAGACAGAAAAGCAGAATTTGTACCATTTGTACAACAAGCTATTTTTCCTGTCTTCGTGGTATAATGGTCAAAACAATCGGCGCGTATTTGACATGTCCAAGATTCGAGTCCCGGCTAGGGCATTGCGCATTTTTCACATCTTCTGCTTTAAAAAAAATACCTAATGTCTCTACAGTACTACTTATCATATTATCTGATAGGCTAGTGAATGGCTGATCTTCCTTTGCTAACTTCTATCCAAATGCAGTCTTCTTTGAAAAATCGCACCTTCGAGCGTACACTTTTCAAGTCCATGACATCACCACCCATATTTCACTTAACTGGCAAAGAGTTTCGATTAGTTTTATTCCATGCTAGTTAAGAAACGAAATAATAATGCGATTTTCCTTAAGCGTAAATATTGTCACTTTTACCGTCTAAAATACTTTCGCCATGAAAGAAAATCGAAAGGTTTCTGTGAGTCAGACAATACTGCCTTGTGTCTCATGCAACGCTAATGATGTCAGTGCTTTTAAAACAATTCTTACGTTTATAGGCCCTTTCATTTCCGAGCAAAACCTTTCATTAACTTTTTTGACTTGTATATCGCATTAAACCTCAAATTAAGTAACTCAAATATATTTTTGCTTATGTAGAATACTTTAAAACATTTTAATACAACCTTTGCCCAATTTTATATTTCCGCATTATTCAATCTTTTGCGATTCCTCAACATTTGGCCATTATTGTTCTAACGACTTATGTATTTCTTTAATATCAGTGTTATCAAATAATTTGGCAGCATAAACATGACCATTTACACATCTCTGCTTAAAAAAACCTAGTGTTGTTACATGGATCGTTTATTCGACCAACTTGTTCTCTAGCATCACTTTTCCAGATCTCTTTATGTGTATGTTATAAAATACCATTAATGTAAAATAAAGTGTTTGATATTGTTTTGTACTTCATAATAAATAGCTAATGGTTTTAAAAGTAAGATGGCGAAGAATGCAGAAGAATACATAGTAAGAGTCTGAATATCAACTGTAACATTTCAAGTGTCACAAAATGAACCCATGTCAAAGTGATTTAATACTTAGGAAATACAATAAATATTTTTACATTCTTCATAAATCGGTAACTAATGCAGCTAATTAGATGCGTATTTTAAATCATTGCATCATGGAAACAATCTCAGTAATTTACAACTGTCCCGTATTTGTGTGTTTTCTGAACTTTTACTTGAATTTCATTAAACTTCCTTGAATCTGTTGTGATTTATTTAACCTATATAACATTGAATTACCAAGAATAATTATACTAAAAGTTAACTTATTTGTTTAAATATGGCGTAGCTTTCAAAAAATGAACTGTAAGGAGATATAATTCTTTCTGATAATTAACTTTTTTAATTCTTTGAATAGCTAAACTCTCCAAGTCATTAAAATGCTGAAGCAGTTCAACAACCAGTGAAAAGTTGAGTCATAAAAGTGGCTCCTCTCAAGAAGAATTTTAGGATATCGGATATCTGTGTAAAGGCCCGTGTCACAGAAAAGTAAAATTTAGTATGAGTCAGATAAGATCAATAACCCACAGGAATAAAAATGCATTTCTTTGAACCTTTAACCGATTAAGTAAAAGTACATAAAAAAGTACTTGACAAGTTTATTTTTCAAGAAAAATCCGAATTTCAAGAGAAAAAATAAATGGAGTGACTACTAGACTTGATTTTCCTTTTAACCGTTCCCTTCTAAAAAAAGTACCGAATGAAAATGCTAAAATAGTAACTGCACATGGTGGTACACCTGATCATGCAGTAAAATACCGACAAAAACCACATTATCGGCAACGTGACCGAAAGCTTCCAAGAATACGTAAATATTTTCAATGTGCCTTTCGGGACTTTTAGGGAAATGTGTGACTGAGAGAGGGATAGCAACTTTCCAAAGATACATACGACAAATTCCTAAGGTTTCTACTCGGAGTTTAAATAGTTTGTAAGTTTATATTAAACTATTTAACATAATTTTCTCTTCTGACTAGATTTTCTTGCAAATAAAAAATAAAGCTGAGCAACGGAATTTTTATAAATATTTATGGATTATCATTATTGTCACGACATTGTTAATGACATTGTTAAGCATAATGAAGGAAATTACCCCTACGTACAGAGATTTTGTGAGTTTCAAGCCAAATTATAATTTGTACACTTTTAGTGTTGGCTATAGGGTAATAAAAATATGGTAAAACACTTAATTACTGGAATTTGATTACTTATGAAATTATATATAGCACTTTAAATGATCACATCTTATTTTGAAAATGTCAAAGCTTTAATTTATTTTTATTCAATGTGCAAATATGTTAATATTGTAAAAGGCAATTTATAGAGAAAAAGCACAATTAAATTCAATAAAAAATAAATTTCAGAAGCTTACAACGTACTCTGATGCTTATATTTGTAAGGCACTCAGTCTTATGATTAACTTTTTGTAATCTTCAATATTTAAATAAGAGGTTCTAAATTGATTCGAATTCAAAATAAGGCTGAATCCGAATACTGGCTTCAGCCCAATTTTAAGCAGCTTATTTTCTTCCGTTAGACTTCAATGTTAATTTCACTAGCTTCTTTGGTAATTCTTAATTTCTTTCTTTGTTTTAAAAACAGTAATCAAGATATAATATCATTATATCTTCATGTCATTGTATTAAGATATAACTTCAATTCCTTTGGTTTAATGGTAAAATTTATCTAAATATATGAATATTAACTTGAGCAATTTCTTTCTTCTAACTGAAGCAATTTAAAAAATATTAATTTAAAATTTATCGTGGCACATATTAGAATGCATTTTTAATTTGTATTTTAGAGTAAAATGTAACTTTTGAATTAAAAAATATTAATTTGGTACTGCTAGAAAACAAATGTATTAATAAAAAAATTATTCGTTTTTTAAAATAAAAAACTTTTTAACTTTATCTTAAAAGTAAATTTGTAGTAAATAATTAGCTTTAAATGGAATATATTTCATTTGAACTTTATTATCAAACCAGTCATAAATGTCTTTAAGAACGTTCTATAACATCGTTAACATTGAATGTATTTTTAAATACAAGTTTGCTGCGATGAAGCATAATTATTCAGAAACCGATCTTATTTGCCCACAATATAATTCGATGATGATTTCAATTCCTTTTTTATTAATTACAGATAACTTAATTTCTTGTTTTTATTTCATAAAATAGGAAGACTGAGTACTAGATTTTTTTAATATTTTTTTTTCTGTCCGCAATTCAATGTATCTTCTGTTATCCTGCGTGTTTTTTCATTGACATTTTCATCGGATTCGTTCTCATTAAGCTAAGTAATTTTACTAACGTCCATTCCTTAAATTTCTTTCAAAATCAATGAGATTTTTCCTTAGAAGACCATTATCATTTGAAAGGAAATCTAAAATATACAGATACTTTTCGCCTTTCGATTGTCGGAGCTTATATTTCGATAAATATTCGTCATATAAATTATCTATAAAAGTTGTAATGTTTTAATATGACATTTTAAATGTGTTGAGCGATACGAAATGACAGGAATCACCATGAAACGAACAGTTCATTAAAAATTCCAGTTTCTGACTATTTTGTTATAAATACTGACATTATTGAAAAAATGGGATTCGAACTTATCGAGTATCAACTTAAGTGGACAATAAAAGATTTGATGAGTCTCATCCACGCACTTGGCCCCAAAACTTCCTAATCACGGTTATACTTAAACCTTTTAAAGCTTCCGATGGACAAATGCCATTTTAATTCCAGTAGACGAAATTATATTAATTTTAATAGATGTATTCTGTTTTATTATTTTTAACTAAACATATTAGATTTCACTTAAATGACTATACGTGGTTCTACATCTGTCTGAAAACATCTGTAACAAATAAACGGCTAGAAATAAGGTAATTAAGTATTTTATAATTAATCGATCGAAATAAACTCTACTAATAGCTAAATTAAATAATTTAATTACCTAGATGGGTTTCGTCTGTCTACTAATCCCCTAGATGCCGAGCTTGCAGAAATATAATACGGTGCACAATTTTAAGAAGTTATGACATTTATTTTTATTCTTTTATATGACACTGCAAACTGGCCTATAAACATTACTATAAAGCTGTTATGATCTTGAAGTAGGCCAATGTTTCTTCACAAACTCAGTAAATCACATTTTAGCCAAACCATATGCTATTTTTAAAATAATGGATTAAAAAACATGTTGATGCTATTTAAATTTTCTTTTCAGGCAAGAAATAAACCTTTCTCTCTTGCATTGCAGCAATATAGTTTCAACTACCAAAAACAATTGTCTATATTTTTCTAATATTCACGAAAGCTTTACTCCAACTCAGTCTGAATACTTGCAGTTTTACTAAATAAATAAATAAATTACTAAATTCTACTATAATCGAAATACAATAATCTAACTTGCATTTGCATAGAAACTTGTATTATTCAAGTTATAAAGAATTTTCGCCTTGTTTACTATGTGCCTTCGTGGTGTGAGAACAGCCGTTAGCAATCAGAAGTCCCGCATCTCTGTTTTTTCGCGTTTCCTGCTCGAAAAAGCCTAATAAAATTTATAAGGTACTTTTTGAACTTTTTTCTTGTAACGGCCGGAATTTTTCAATCAGACATTTGCAGAGTTGATTTTTTTAGGTAAAGAAATAAAAAGATTTAATTTCATTAATGTTTTGCTTATTGCTACAATTTTAATTCTAGTTTTGTTATGCATCGTGCAAATTTCTTTCCTAACTTCCGAACTTTATAGCAACAAGTCTCTACTGATATCCAAAATTTCCATAATTTCCTGAAATAAATCCATAATTTCCTGAAAATGCGCTGAACAATTTTTGTTTAATTGTAGTTTGACTAGCTGTTAAATTGAAAATAATATTTAATTTCAGTTAGTTTAGCTTTTAATGTAAAAGGTATTTTTATTAATTTTACTTAAGACTCCTGAAAATTAATCTTTAAGTTTTCTTTTTGTAGAATTCCTTAAATTTTATATTTTAGAATACTTGTATCAACTTACATCGTAAAGAAACCAACATTTGATTTTTATTTTCCTTACGATAAAAATCTACATACTTTGACTTTTCTTTTAAATTCTAGCACCATAATCCTTTAATTCGAGTAAAATATTGCTTTCTTCTTTTAATTTCTTGCAAAATTCGTTAATATAAAATCAGCATTCTTTAAGGGCTTTTTTTATTATACACGTTTTATATCTGCTGTTTATACTATACACGTTTTAATATTTTAGGTAAAAATCATACTTATATAAAATTATTAAACAAAAACTATTTTAGACTGACTACTAAATTTATGGGATATAGGGGGCTGTCGAAATTTTTCAGAGGGGTTTTGGTCCTCGTAAGAGGAGATTTTATGTCAAGCTTCCTCAAAATCGATTTAGTTTTGCACAATGCCTACGCCAGTCTATGTGTCTTCTTACTTTATTTATATTGGCATGTATCTCTTTCCTATGTTTAATTGTTCATAATTAAGTCATGGAATTTCTTATTAATTTAATCTAAAAGTTTCTAAAAAAAGTTTCATTATGAAGATTTTTAAATTGTATTTTTGTTTTAATCAACTCTCAATTATGAATAATTAATAAATTAGTTTATTATTGTTAGGTTGATTTTATTTAACAAAAATTCAGATCAGCAAAAGGTTTGTGTTTATGATCTGTGGGACGGCTTCACAATCGAATTTCCATATTATTCAGACCGCAGGTCTTAATGTTTAACTGTCTCTAGATCTTCTTGGAATTGTTTCATTAGTTATCTTTAATTCACTGAATACCAAATTTTAATTTATTTTCTGTACCTTTGGTATTAAATACATTTCTTTATGAAATTTGTGCAGCTTAAAGCAAAATTAAAAGTTAGCTGCAGTACTTTAAGCTAATTAAAAATTGAAACCTCAAAACTATCAATTAATTTAAATTAAATTGATTATTTAATTTAAATTAGTTGGTAATTTAAATTAATTAATAATGCAAATTAAATTAATTACTTTCCCGAACTTTCAGACTTGAGAAGGACTTGATTTTTGCACCAGCTTCGGTTGGCAGTTCGCAATATGTCACCAAATAGTTGCGAAATTAATTCAACTAATTACCTAGTAACCTACCTCCTTACCTAGTAATATTCTGTATGCTACAAGCTTAATTCTCGTAAAATTAGAGCAGTAATTAAGAAATTAAGAATATACGACATATTTGTATTATTTACAAGCTGAGTTTAAATTAATATTTGTAACATAGACGCATTCCGAAGTCACAGTACTATCCTTTGATTATAGTATTTCTTCGATGTTAAGATAATATTGATTCTAAGACGCAAATCAACATTTCAATATTGTCAACAGGAAAACAAGATCTTGAGGTTAAACAAATAAGAGTCAGGAAATAAAATCTAAAAATATATTTAGAACATATTTTTAATATTCTTTTTCAATTTATTACCAAAACGGTATACATATTTAAATTAACTAGTTAGAAAAATTAATTGCTCAGAAATAATTAGCAATTCCAAGCAAATCTGCGATTATAAGACAGCATCGATTCTAAGATGCACTCTATTTTTATCGGAGCTTATGAGAAAAAGAAATGGGCCTTGGAGTCAAAGTAATACATAAATAAATGCCTTGGATGTTTAGAACTTGAAGGTAAGAGATGATTTTAACTCTTGGTTTACCAAATGGTAATAAAACTCACCAAAACTAATGAAACGTTTTAAATAATTCAAATAATCAGTGATTTTTAAACAATTATATTGCATATTTCAGAGACAAAATGCAAACGATTTCAACATGTCCATATAAGTAGATAGATCTAAAAGTTTTCCGGCTCACTTAAAAGTTTTGGCAATAAATTTTGTTGCTGTCATGTAGCGGCAGTACTAAAAATTTGAAAATTTCATTCTAGAAACCGTATGCGCTCTTTTTTGACGGTTTACTGAATGAAATTATGTGTAAGTTTGTTCTAATTTATTAAACATTAAGTATCCGTCAGTGATTAAACTTTAAATGAGACAGATCTTGGTCCACAGAAACAAAACTGCACTTTGTATCATGTCTGTGATAATTTTTGTTCTTTCTGTTCCTGTTTTTGTTCTTCCTGTTCACTGGAGGCTTTGACGTCAAACATTATTGTGTCCAGTAAGAAATAATGACGATAAGAGATTAAAAGTTAAGGTGATATTATTATGATTACGACTATCTAAAACATCTCTTTTGCGCATTTTACATGAATATCTTTACATGAATAAAGCATCTACAAGACGAGAATTCCTACGTTTTTCAGTAATTCAAAAACCAGTGGTATGTCAAAGTAATTCGGAAACAACTATGAAGGTTTAAGGAGTTTGATCCATATCCAGTCCAGAGTTAGCTCATAGTGATTATTATCTAGTAACTGTGATTATTATCAGTGATTATTATCTCCATACCAAAATTTAACCTTTGTGGAAAGATATTTAAAGACGATTAAGTTGCGAGTGGAGTGGGCATGAAATATTTTGAGAACAAGTCCTCAGATTTCAATGTGAAGTGAAGAGTGTATCAAGGTATCAGATCATACTGAAAGATAGACTATTGGAATTTTCTTAGTTCTTTTAGAAGTATATCAAACCTAAAACTTTTTAATTTATCTACATATAACATCATTACAGTATACTGAGACTGCACCGGCGAAAAAATGTTTAGTGGTTTTGGCTGCCGTACCGAATGGCCCGGGTTCGAATCTTGGAGAAGGTACGGATGTTTGTAAATATATATTGTCTGTGCGGCACGGGCATTCAAAATATACGGTGAGCCTAGAGTCCTCTACAGAAATTGGTAGTAGGGGGAAAGAGGTGAGAAATCCTCTGACACATCCCCCGCTGGGCTCTCCTTCCAAATTGGGGGGGGGGGGACTGAGCAAAGCGTACTGTCACCTACATGACGCTGAGGGCTCTTGCCTTTCTGATCAGGTCAGATAACTGAGATCAGTCACAATGACATTGTTCTGAGTTCCCTGAAATCTTCGCTTCTCCGAGAAGCATCTGCATACCATATTCCAAAAATCCCTCTGTCAGAGTGCTTAGGGATAAATGCCAATTTTTATCGGGCGTGTCCTTTCCTGCCAAGATAAGCGCATTACCTATTCAGGTTCCGCTTCTCGATCTCACTTTCTCCTCCTAATTAAGTGAAAACTCCTTTCGGTCATAGCCTGAGATCCGATAAAGTTTCGGTCACGATTGTGATACCGAAAAGTCATAAAGTGCAAAGGTAAAGAGCCGCTGGCCCGAAAGTATCTTTTTGCTCTTTTCTACATAATTTGATTGTAAAATATGAAATCACTTCAAGGGGGTACTTAACACGAAACTGTCCTCTCTCTTACCCACTTATAAGCTCTGAACTGCATTTTAAGGCATTTTTTAACGTGGGAATTCCCTTAGAGGCAAGGCTTGCGATCTTTCTATCGTATTATGTTATTTATGGCAAGTGATAGCGTTAAGCTTGGTTTTTGTTTGCATTCTGCATTTGTAATCAAAAATTGCTTCATGTAAGAGGAATATTTATACTTGTCCACTAGCAAGATATAAAGAACATTAAACTATAAATACTCCAATTCCGAAACTTCAACTTTAGAAAGCAATTAATATTTGTTTTTAATTGTTAGCAATAAATTCCGTGAACTTGTCAGGACTACTATTCCTTCTAGTTTCCTTTGCAGACATAACTGGAGTCCTGAGCAGGAACAGGGAGCTTGCTCAAAGCTATATTCATGAGTGTAGAAGATACAACAAAGATAAGAAGGGTTAAATTTACCCTTTATTTCTCACAGTGTACAGCCGTTCCCGCACTTCGGGATACAGAGACCAGCACTTACGGTCTAAAACGTAGGAAATAAGAAATAAATAAACTAAACTAAATAAGAACTAAATTTAGAAGCTTTACAGAAAGTAGCAAAGCAAAGATTGGCCTTTTAACTCTATATGTAGTAAGCGGAATGCAAAAACTACAATACATCTTTAAATATCAGTAAGAACTAAATTCCGGCTTAACAATTCTACTCGCGTTTATTCTGGCCGGAAATGGAAAATAAGAAAGGACAGCAAAGTTTTAAAATAAAATAAACGTTAGTAAAACTTAGAATCCTTACAAACTGATTAAAAAAATATTCAATGCAAAAGCATCTGCGTATAAAATGTCAGTGGTATTAAATTAAGAAATCTATGAAACTGGAGTTGATATTGAAGTATAATAATGAGATGGACCATATATTGTTTAAACTCAAAAATTAAGTTCAAATATTTAGTATTAAATTTCAATCTTAAATTTTACTGTTATATGTAAGTTAAAATTGATTAAAAAATTTAACGTGGAAAACTGACAAATAATAATAGCATTATTACCCCCACACATTTCGATTAACAACGGACATTTCGAACATAGATCGCTGTAATAAACCTGAATTTTGATTAGCCGTCACACAAGCTGTTGAAAAATATTACTATTGAATATTTTATTGTCATTTTTGTTTTATAAAACTTTAAAAGCTGTAATTCCAACATTTTCTTACAACCCTTTCACTTTTTCAGTGATTCATTCAATTTTACGGAGTTCCCAATAGCAAGTTTTTTGCATGCTTTTAACAATGTATACATGAATAGCGAAAAATACAACTATAATTAGGTATTAATGTATTAGCTTTAATGTTTAGAAAATGTTTTGTATGACAGTATGAATGTTTAGTTTAATATAACTGTAAAATGACAAAATGACAATAAAAGTTTAGTATGACTGTAACGTAACTGTAAAATTTTAAATGAATATGAATAATAATTTCGCACGATCTATCTGCATAATTTCGTTCGTGGTCATCAACGAAACCACATGAAGTTTACCATTTTATCCATATTATATGCATTTTTGTGGTGTTTCAGAACACTATCGTGTTAATTCTTAAACCAGTTATGTGATTTTATATCATTTTTTATAGTTGCTTTGGCGACAGAAAAAAAATTAAAAACTGCATTATTTTTCTCATAAACATACTATGTAAACATTTAGAAATAGTTTAATTGCTTAGTGGGAAAATTATACACAATGAAAACTTTCTAAACCTCTATATTTGAAATACATTGAAATTTTTCGAATACATTTAGTTCACTTTCGCGTAACGAAATATAACTACTGATGCATGAATGTTTTAATGCCAGTATGTTTGAGCAATTATTATTCTACTTTATAAGCTAAAATTTTCAAATTTCATATGAAGTTTAATATTATTCTTTTTAGGATTTTAAATTAGAATCTATATCTCTTACTACAATATTTTCTTTTTAAGTTTAAATGCTATAATGCAAAGCGTTATGTATACACACGTAAAATAAATTACATATTTTTATTCTTCATCAGCTTACGTAACACGTCAATCCAATAAGCTTATCAATTACACGATGAAGATAGGCAACTCTTGTTAAAGAGTACTTGGCTCCAAGCGAATGGGTCATTTAAATTAACAGAAAAAAATAAGTAATGCTACAGCAAATGGAAAAAACTTTGGTAGAACTGAAGTTTTAGATCCAGTTTTACTGTAATATTTCGTATTTTAAATTTAAATTGTTGGTTAAAAATAAGTGATATTAACGATTTTTTTCTTTTACTTCATTTTCAGTTAAAGGAGGCTACATGAATTTCTGACAAGAAAATAATGTGGGAGGTTTTGTTACTAAGCCTATAAATTAAAGTTCAATGGATTTACTCAAATATTACAAAATATAAATCTGAATAAATTTTCTTTAATTAATGACATCAGTTAGCAAATAATCTAAGTGGTTTCTAAGTAGTTACATAGACGTAAATATATCCAACGGTTTTCAATATTATGAATTTCAAATTTGTTGATGCCAGTTAAGATCAACTACCAGTACTGGATTTTAGAAAATTTAATATATCAGTAAGTTTGCCTAAAATCCTTTTACAGACTCAGCGACTTTAAAAATGCGCGCACTAAACGATGTGCCTCTCGAAGTTTGAAAGCTTTCTGTCAACTTTCACTGTAATGTTGCTTTCTTTGATAGGCTCAGATACGAAAGGAAAGAACACAAATACAGGCTTTAAAATTGTGAAACACTTTTGTTCATAATAATTAATATTTTTATTTGATACATTTTTCACATTTCATGTTCTGAAATGTTTTACTCGTTAACAGATGAGCTTTTTATTATTATTTTATTCGAAATCATAATAATTATACAGGATTATTGTATAAAATATGAATCGTAAATTATAACCTCATAAGATAAAAAAATATGATTTATAATAAAAATATTATTTTTTATTTCTCCGTTTTTTGAAATGTTAAAGATTCAGTTAATAGAGCAGATAGACTATAGAAAGCTTTTTACATTTCCAGACTACCTAAAATCATCATATAGGGTACAAATTTAAAATATTTCTTGATTGCACAATTTATACATATATAAATGAAGAAAAAGTAGTCAAATCAAAATCTAATCATGAAGGGGGGTAACTTTCCAACAGGAAATACTCGGATCAAAATTAAAACTAAAGCCCTTTAAAATGAACTAAAACAAATTAATAAAATTAATAGAACACAAGCAATTGGTATAAAATGTAAAATAGATGAAAATTCTTTTGTTTTACATATATATGTGCATTATAAAGTCTTAATAATGTCCACAATTTTTGGACGAGTAGCGTTATGCTGCTTTGGCATGTTTATCTCCATGCTGCTTTGCAAGTGTTGATATTGTGGAAATGTAAAACTTTTAACTTGTCTTTTAAGTGCCCGAAATAATTATTATGCTGAATGCTCCAATTTAGCAAAGTTTGAGATTCTATTACTGCTTATCAAACTGATCAATTTAAAAACAATAAACGCATTTCTTAATAACTAAATACTTCAAAATCGCTGAAACAACCTTGTATTTGGCGTACATTTACTAAAAACACTCAGTCGATTTCGAGGGCAGCTACAGGTCCCTCCTCAACAGGAGAACAAAATATATAGAAAGGTTCTTTCTACATATGTATATGACCTTATAGATGATCTGTAGCTGCCCTCGAAATCGACTGAGTGCTTTTAGTAAATGTACGCCAAATACAAGGTTGTTTCAGAGATTTTGATTGTCACATTGGCGTGTTTCTCTTCTATTCTAACTAAATACTTATTACTTTCAAATACTTGTAGTGATCTTCAGAAAACGTACGTCTTTTAAAATTAAGTTTTATGTCGAGTAACTAATTATTTTACTTCTAGTTTCTGTTTTTTTACTTGTACTTTTAGTTCTTCCCAATAGATAATAAAATGAAACAATTTGCAGAATAAATTGTTCTGTCTAATAATTCTATCCATTGTTCCTCTAGACTTTCATTCTTAATTCTTCATTCTTAACTAGGATTTCATTCTTAATTAATTTCTGACGAATTGACTATAAATTAAATTGGTGTCCTAAAAACATAATTATTACATTCATTATTTCACTGACTACGACACTAATGGAAAACATATCCGTGGAAAATCTCCATATGCAGTGCGCTTCGTCTATCTTATACATAATGACCAAACGTTAACGTTTTGTGCTACTAATGTTGACTGAAAATGCAAGAACGGAAATTTGAATTAATTATTTTCAGATGACATTTTACATTTCATCTGAATTTACATTTTTTCGATGTCAGTGGCTGAAAGAAGTTTCAGAATTTAATAAATTGCTTTAAATAAAGCAGTGAAAATTTCAATCCATTCATTCAATAATTTTGCAGCTCACATCCGGTTTTAAATGTAAATTCTTATCTTTTAATCTGTAAGATCTCTCGGGCCCAACTTGTCAATCACTGGGATAGTGAGTCACAAAAACGTGCGAAGGGGTTGAAACCCTTTTATTGTACCTTTAAAATTACAACTGCGTCTACTCGACGCTCACAAACTGCGTCAACCCGGCGGTTGAACTAAAAGTAAGGTAAAACTGAAAATAAGAAACTAGATGAACAAATGTCAAACACTACCGACGAGGCTCTGAGATCTTAACTAACCTCGTTTTTAATTATCGCTGATATTCAGCAAGATTACTGATTTAACAGTTGAAATCTAGCACTTCTGCAAAGCTAGGCGCACAGGCCGATACGCGCCGATCTAAATTCTACTAAGCAATATCTCATCCAAATCCTTATCTCCAGCGTAGGTTCAAAGCAAGACTTTCACACTCTAGTTTCGTCTACTATTTAACTCAACTAGATTCCGCTAAATTTGAATAAACTGCGCGTGCTACTACAATTTACATACTCTGGCACGGGCATTTCTAGGGTAAAATGAAGGCTAAATAGGAAAGGAATATTAACTTAAAATAAATGTTAGTTAAAATAAATATAAACTCTACAAATCTTACAAAATCCAATATATCCAATATATGTTCTTTCAAAATCCAATATATGTTCGATTTTGCGTAACTTTTCTAGTCCACTGGTATCTGATCGTAAAAAATGGTAAATTTAGCATTTGATTGCAGTATCTTCTCGCTTTACTACAGTACTGTGTCCAGCTTTGCCACCGTGTTCTTGCTTTACTACAGTAGTGTGTCTCGTGTCATCAAATTCTTCAGAACAAAACAGGCAAATGTCATCGAAACCATTACCAGTGTGACCAGTAAACTCTTGAAAGAGAAATATAATGCTTTAGCCCTCCGAGTGGTGTGGGGTTTTGGATATGGCATGAAGACCTGTATTTATACAGTATTTTTAGCTAAATTTGTATAATTACTTAATAAGTCTCTATTTTCATTAAGCTTACATTCATTAAGATGGCATTTACATTATTAAACAAAGTAATAAATTAAAATATTTTAAATTACACGCTAATATATACAAAGTCACAAAATATCGCTCATTTTCGGAAAGAAAAGAAACGAAAGTTTCTCCATATTCAATGTTATATCCTTCATTGTCAAATAATAAAATATTTTATACACTTAAAAGTAAACATGAAATACATTAAGTGAATTATTGATGAGAAATAAAGTTGTTCCGCGATCTAGCCCAAATTCTCGTACTTAATTTCTTTACCCCTGAACACAGAGGTTAAATTTCATTCAGGCCGTTTAAATTAGGCCACCGTGTACTCTGGTTGTTTTCTCTTGATCCAAGTATGAAACAGTAATATTTTGATGCCATATAATTTGCATCCATTATGAACAGTAAATGCCGTTGTTTTCTAATGAAGCCACGTTCATCACGTTTTGATGCGTAAATGAAAAGAAAAAGCAGGTTTTATTTATCTACATGATTTGTAGGAAAGTACGTGATGGTTTAAAAGTTTTCGAAAGGATTATTTTATATCAAAACACGTAGTTATGGATCCTAATTCATCTACAAAGTTTCAAACTGAGAGAAATTCCAACTTTTTTATTTCAGGTCTCCATTCGACTAATCTACGGAGGATTTCTAGACAGTATAATATTCCATCATTGTGGATAAAGTGATATTCACCTGTAAAGTCCCAAGCTTTTAGGAAATTGTGAGCTTCGAAATATTTTTTGGCAGAACACTGGGCTTTGCATTGATACTTATAGAATCAAACCTCGTGAATGACTGTCCTAAATAAATATCTTATTATGAAATGGAACATTTCTAATTTTGTAACGAATTCTGCTCCTTTTCAAAGTATTATCCCTCTTGCGTCATGATGTGGGTGACGTGATATCTTCCGTCAATTATCATTTAACAGCTTTAAGAAGCAAGCGTGCATCACTGTGAGGATGACGTCAACACTATAGTTCAATCTTCATGCGATATTTTATTAGCTCTTCAATATAACTATTTACTTCTAATAGCCATGTGTACTAGTTCTCACTTGTTATGTTCATGTTTGTATAAAACAGTTTCTACTCAGTAAAAATTAAAAGCTTGTTAAAGTCCACTAATCGTATGCCCTTTACAGGACAAGGAAAATTTTTTCATCGATACATCAATCCATTTAGCTGAAAAAGAGGTATTTTTATCATGTAGCCTTTAAAGTGATTATCAAGTGTTTTAATATTAGTGTTATATTAATATTTCAATATAAAATGCATTATTTTTCATCTAGACTAGATGTTTGTGCTAATTTTCCAAGAATTTCTTGTTTGACAAACACTTAAAAAATAGCCTTGAAATGCGGCAACACATCTCTGTCGCATATGTAACAACCAGTTTAAATCTAAGACGAGTTCTATCCAGAGGGTTTCTTTTCTATTTTAGGACAGTCGTGGAGGAAAGGGATAACAATGATCCATTTAAGTATTTCCTCTATGTTGCTCAAATTCTAAGCAACATTTTCTGACGTAAAGCCGGAAGTAGAGTAATTATATTGCCATCTAATCGCTCTACTTTCGTTGCTATTTTGCGTCCCTGAGTTCTAAAAGCACTTTCTTCTCTCACTTTCCGGAATACTCGACCTCGTGTCCCAGTAATCTTGTATGCCTGGAATTAGGACTCGGGACGCAAACGATAAATGTGCCTCTAAAACGAACTGTTATTAGCTTAAGTACCATGTCCCACAAGAAATAGTTTTCTTGTTTTTGCGGGACTATCTGTATTAAATATCTATTAATCAACGGATCTGACAAATAGAAATTCTTTTTGAAATGTCTGCTTAGAGGGGGGGAATTGTGAAACTTGTTCCTAGAATTGATATAAATTAATGACCTAATTTGATACAGTAATGATACTACAACATTTGTTGTTGCCAGAGATTTATCATACGGTCATCACCCAACTCAAACCATGAATCTTCATTTTTCTGCCTTTATTCACACCCATTTTCTAGATTGTTTTCCAATATTTTACGCTAGGCTGAAAAAGAAAGATGTGTATTTTCTGAGATGCATGTATAATAATCGTTCTAAAGAACTCATAACTTGATTCTTCTGAAACCTATATGCGTATCAAATCAAGTAACTAGTTTTCTCAAGATAAACTACATTTTTTAATTTGTGGTTTTGGCGTAATGCCAAATAATTAATTTACTACTTAGGATTTCATAGCTCCTTTCTCTTCTTCAAATAAAAAATAGTTAAAAACTAGTTATTGAATTTAAATTAACAGTAGTAAAAAAATTGCTTTCCTTTCCTGAGTCACATTAATCAGTGACACTTTCTATGCAGTGTTATATAGTACATCTATGAAGCATTTTAAAACTCATATAAGTTAAAAATTTATAATTTGTATTACTTAAAATTTCCAAAATAAACTTATAAAAATAAAATCTTTTACTTATATAATCATGCGAAAAATTAAGCGTTTTTAAAGGGCCGCAGAAAATAATAAAAGGTAAATAATACTGATAGAAAATAAATATAGCTTCAGCGAAACTGAGTCATGTTGTTAGTCTTAATTTACAATTAATAAAAATTATTAATCTTAAACTTTAATAATGCTTTTTTTTGTTATGTGTTATATGAGAGTACATATCAATATGATAATAGAGAAAATAATATAGCTGTCATTTTATTCTTTTAAAAGCTGGCGCATCTGACCTTCTAACCAGAGCCATACACTTATAAAATAATATTTGGAAATAAATGTGGGTAATAACTATTTACTTTAGCTTTTCTTTAGCTCAGCAGTAGTGAATAATAAAATTTTCGCACTACCGTAGCATACAAAAACTAGAATTTCTAAAATTACAGGAAAGAGAATGTCAATCAAACTTAAACCTTTTTGTAATAATTATATAAGTATTCATAAAAATTTAATAACTGCTGATTTAATCTCTCAAGAAAAAGAACTAGGTATTATTAAAGTACTCTTTTCAAAAAGACCCTGAAGCACAGAGAAGTGCTCGTCAAAGTGTCCTTAAAGCTACATATCTAAACTTACAGACTTCGATTTTCTTTGGTAGCACAAACTAACATCAAACTCCCAACAGACTTAAAGCGAATTGTCGCTTCGTCTGAAAAAGACTACAGAATCTTGAAAAGGTTTGAGAAACATTTTTATTAAATATTATAAATTGAATATAAAATGCATTTTTAGCAAGATAACTAAAAGTAACAGTCAAATTCAAATTAAAACTGAATCTAGTAGTCGAGAACTGCACAACTGATTTAACATTAGTTGGCTCAAAACTTCTGAACAGGGTAATAATTTAAATGGCGGCAGCAAATAACGCAAAGCCAAAGAGTAACAATCTTATTAGAGTTAACGAAATCTAATAACGTGGCCTCAAGTGACAGAAACATACTGTTGTAAAAAATATTTTATATATAGTAAAAATACTTAAATATATTTTAATTTCTTAT
>KK117159.1:2796-90499 GCA_000611955.2 Stegodyphus mimosarum
TGCTTTTTACTAGAAATTGTGTTAAATTAAAATTTCATTCCTTGCAGCAATTGCGCAACAGAATTATTTAAATTTAATTTAACTTTACTATATTGTTTTGAAACGATATATATATATATATATCCATTCTGTTACTCGGTTCAGTAAGCTCAGTTTCTTTATTCTTACATGTTTGTAAATTGTGCATTTATTGCTTTAAAAAGGATTGAATTATGTTGTTCTTATCTTCCGATTAAGGTTTTTATGTCTTTAGTTAACCTGCATGTTATAGTTGTAGAATTATCAACCATTTAAAAGTTGTTTAAGTGCGGCTAAGACTAATGTTTTGGCCGTAGAAGCCATATTTGTTTACATTTGAAACTTAACAGAATAGTGGATTTGTTCTCAATCTAGAGAAACTAAGCTTCACAACAACAATGATAACGCCTTCTTTTATTATTGCGAATTTAATCACGCTTAATCCTTTCTGGAATTTATTCCAGGAAATAAGTGTTTGAGATTTACTTCGTAATTTTTAATATACATATTTTGAGTTTTCATCTTGTTTTGCTTTTTCGCGAAGTGAGGACTTGAATTAATTGAATAAGAAATACTGAATCGTCTGCGAAAAACTGTTTCCTTTTTTCTTGTTTGTTTCTTAAATTTCTTTTATACATCGTTTTAGATGTATCATAGCGTTTGAATAAAACATGTCGCAACAACTAGGTAATTCTCAGGTGATGTACATAATTTTTGTGCATTCTGAGTTCTAAAATGAATAAGATGTAACGCTGTTAAGTGAACCTAGAGCCAGAGTGTCTCTGTGGTTAACAAATGTAGTGAATTTTAAAGAGTGCATTTATTTAACTGTAGTTTATGCACTATCGACGAAGTAGATTCAATTCACTTCACTAACTTTAAGTGAAAGTCAAATTGCGTATAATTTAACATTCCGTACAAGGTATGAGGACTGAGTGTTCTGTGGAACATGGTAAATTCTGTAAAGGGTTCTTAACCTCAAGTTTTCAGTCCTGAACTGGAACAGGGAACGGAAGGTACGCTATGTTCTGGTGTAGATCCTGTATTGGCGAATAACTGCACTTGAAAGGGATTTGAAATCCTCTTTTATTAAATCACTATTAAATACAAACTTCCCAACTCGGGAGAGATACAGAAAGTAAATGACCGCACTTGGGTCGAACTGAACAATCAAATAAATTTAAATAAATACCTAAATAGAAATTAAATTAAACTTTGCTTCGCAGAGCAATTCGCGGAGATTGGCCTCTATCTAAAAGGGTGCGTAGCAAGATATACTAATACTAACGCACTTCAAATTTGTTTTACAATGCAATCACGTAGTAAGCACTATGGCTTATAAATTTAAACTGCTAGCTGGTCAGGCGAACGTTGAGCGGCGTGACCGTGATCTGAGACTAAGCTCTCACACAATAAGAGGTTTCTACCTCTGGCTTAAATAGTACTTCGCTGTACTTCAAAAATTAGCATAAGCTAAAAACGCGCGCTTCTTCTGACAGGAAGTTGAAACAGAGAGGAGATAGAAAAGATTTAAATTAAAATAAAACTTGGTTAGTTTAACTAAAACCTTACAAAGGAAGTCATGTGGTGTACACATCAGATTTTTTTTGACATTTTAAAAAATGTCAGTTTTTACTAGATAAAGGTAACTGATGATTGCCATATGTTATTTCCAGACTCTGCGATATTCAGCTATAGTGTTGTTTACGCAGTTTTTTTGTATTATTTGGAGACCTAGGAGAACCACAAGGAGAGACTTTGAGGACACTTGTAGTCTGCAGGCCACCCATGTGAAAGCTGCTTTAAACAAACTATTCACTTTCAAACTGAACAAACTCAAGATTTGTTTGATACATTCCTTATGAAGAAATCAAGAAAAGTGAGAGATTAGAAGATATTTTAAGAAATGCTAGGCTTACTGTTTACAATTTGAGCAAGAATTACTAGCATGTGAGAGAAGAAAGCTAACCTTCTTTTTTTTTGAAGGAAGACTCACATTTTCTGCCAGGAAGACAAAATACAGTTACAAAAACATAATGCACTGTAAAATTAGCTGCTGGACCTTACTGGACCACAGTTAAATCTGTAAAACACATCTATAAATAATACTTTTAATTAGAGACGGTTTTTACTTCCTTGTACGAAGTAAAGGAAGTATTGTAATCGCAAAAAATTTCGGGGATCATATTTCAACGAAAATATCCATTTTGACCACAAGGCAATTTAACGATGTTTTTGCGTGACATCCGTACGTAAGGATACAATAAAGGACTCTTTTTCCCTCAAAAAGTTTTAAACTGATTTAAAATGGGTTCTGAAGAGATTATTTCGTGGCGTCTGTGCGTACGTACGTATCTACACATGTATGTATCTCGCATAACTCAAAAACGAGCAGCCTCAGAACGTTGAAATTTTTTGTATGGATCGGCTATAACATGTAGGTGTGCACCTCCCATTTTGGTTGCAATCGGCCGCACCAAAGGTATATAAATATACGTATATATATATATATATATCCACTCTGTTGCTCGGTTCACTGAGCTCAGTTTGTTTATTCTTATGTGCTGTTAAATTGTGCATTTTTTTGCTTTAAAAATGATTGAATTACTTTGTTCTTATCGCCCGATTAAGGTTTTTATGCCTTTAGTTAATCTGCATGTTATAGTTGTAGAATTATCAACAATTTAAAAGTGGCTTAAGTGCGGCTAAGCCTTTTTTTTTTTGCCGTAGAGGACATATTTGTTTACATTTGAAACTTAGCAGAATAGTGGATTTGTTTCCAATCTAGAAAAACTAAGCATCGCAACAGCAAAGTAACGTCTTCTTTTATTATTGCCAATTAAATTATACTTTATCCATTCTGGAATTATCATTTAAGTTATTGAATTATCCCATATATTGATCCAGCATAGCGTCTACAAGAAATTAAGTCAGTTTCTACGCCTTCAGTGTCTTTTTGCCGAGTGAGACCAAACGTAAACTTTCAGTTCTGTGCACCGAAAAATCTGCCTTCTTGCTTGTTTTTGCCTAGAAACTGTAATTTTAATTATAAATTGTTTTAATTGTATTTGACGTTTTATGTTTCTCGAAATCTTTAAATTTTTAATGTAGGTATTTTGGGCTTTTATGTATTTTTTGCCATGTCGTGATGAGAGAACTGAATTCATTGAATTAGAAATATACCTATTAATGAAATTCCAGGAAATAAATATAAATGAAAGACAAGAAAAAGTGTGTATACTTCAATAATCCTTGCAAGGAAGTCATGTGGTGTACATATCAGATATTTTAATACGCGAAACCTAATACCGATGTACGATTTGGTATGAGATGAGACCAAAAGATTTATCACTGACTACAAAACTATTAAATTTTTGAAAATATAGTTTCTTTTTTCATTTCTAAGATAAACGAAATAGGTTTTGTGTTCTGTTAAAATGACATTTAAAATTAAAAGAGGTTATCTTCTTATGTTGCCACAGAGAGGTCGTCAGTACACGTGCTCAAAAGATAGTAGCGTTAACATTTTCCTAAATATTGCTGTGATGTATGTATTTGAAAATCTGCATATTAAGTTTCCGTAATGTGAATAAAAATTATCCTACGGAAGATTTTTAAGCAAATTTAAGCGAAACACAAGAATTAGGTTTAGGATGTTAACATGCTTGTTAGAGAATACATCAATAAAGCACATGTTAATAAATATCTTAAATTCCATTTCTCAACAAGACCCGTAATGCATGTTGTAAAGACCTTATTTTGTACTAACCAATTATTTTTTGTTTAAGAAAATTTCGTTTCCCTCCTCACTTTAATTCCTGCCAGAATGTAAATTGAAAGACGTACGTATATGGAAATCTAAGTGATTTGGAAACAGTATTTAAAACAGCAGTTTTAAGAGTTTGCGGCAGGGGAGTTAATTCCGAATTTATGCCACGTGTTTGAAGTAGCTCTGCAAGTGAACAGTTGGGTGCTAGCCACTTTCTTTAAATTGTATTGATATTCTAGGCTCTGCTTTGCTGTGTGTAGCCGATTTAGCGGTTTACATAAAGAGAGAGCCAGTCATGTGGTTAATCTTTACCTTATAAGGTATTTCTCCCGGCTTCTTCGCATGCGTTCGTGGTTTAGTGGTCGGCATACTCCACGCGTATTCGAGAGGTCCGTGGTTCGATTCTCGGCGAAGGCGTTGCTCATTTTTCTTTCTTCTGCTTCCAAAAACAATCCTGATGACTCGACAACCTTACTCTGATTGTACACTGCTCAAAAAAAAAAAAAAAAAAAAAAAAAAAAAGGACAGTTCTATATCTTCCGTTCTACCGGGCCTATTAACGAAATTCAAATTGAGTTTTTCATGTCTCGAAAGCGCTAGTTAGGATATATATATTAGATTTATATATAGCATCATTCTAACATAGGTATTTATTATGACACAAAATCGGACTTTTTCTGAAATAACATAGCAATTTTTTTTCTATTATCAATTATGCCTAAATGTTAAATGTTTTTAAAATTTAGCTCAATTTACGGAGAAATTCATAAATTAACGAATTTTTTTCAGTTTGAGCGAAGAATAATTCACTTGGCGAACTTCTTAATATGTGGCAACCTATTTTCCTTCCCTTCCATTGTGCAACAGAGGAAAAAATGTCACATCGTTCTACTTTCAAATAGTTTTAACAAAGTACGTAAACTACATTTTCGTTATTATCGGTTTCAACAAATATGCCAAATTTTAAAACGCGCCAATATATAAATTCAGGTATATCTTAGGAAATTTTGAATAAAAAGTCTTAATTTTTTGCAGGTATGCTTAGAAATAAATCTACTTTAAGATGACAGACATTTTATAGGCTATAACTCAATTTTTTTTTTCGAAAAATTTATAAAAATTATTTAAAAATACAAACGTAAAAAATAAATCATAAACAATGGGCGAATTTTGTTTGGAATGAACCTAAATTTCGAACTGTATAAAGAAGGAATCAAATAAGTTTCATAAAAAAAGAGATATTAATAAATATATATCAAATTCAATTAACATTGAGGAGCTAAAATTTTCAGAGCTAAATTCTGAAAAACGACTCGTGCAATTTTTACAAAACTTGGCAGTTTGGCATAATTTGAGTAGTAGAACCAAAATATGGAAAACAAAATTGGCATGTCATTTCAGAAAAAGTCCGATTTTGTGTCAAAATATATATATTTGAACAATGCTATATATAAATCTATTACATATCCTAAGTCGCGCTTTCGAGACATTAAAAACTTTATTTGAATTTCGTCAATCGGCCCAGTAGAACGGGAGATGTAGAACTGTCCCCCCCCTTTTTTGTGCAGTGTATATCCTATTTTCTGTTGAAGTTACTTAGTCACAAGTAGAGGTTAAATTGCGAACACCGAGTGAGTGCGTTTATCATAACGGTTCATCATAAAGGTTATCATAACCTCCTTCTGCAGTCAACTGTTTTTTGTAGACCGATAGAAGAGTTCGACATATAGTCTTAATAGTCATAATCAGTAGGGTCTACCAGTTAATATGTTTAGTTATGTCAGTAGGGTCTACCAGTACGTTTAGTTAAAATAAAAAGGTTATCATAACCTCCTTCTGAAGTAAACTGTTCTTTGTAGACAGATAGAAGAGTTCGACTTATAGTCTTAATAGTCATAATCAGTAGGATCTACCAGTTAATATGCTTAGTTATGTCAGTAGGGTCTACCAGTACGTTTAGTTAAAATAAAAAGGTTATCATAACCTCTTTCTGAAGTGAACTGTTCTTTGTAGACCGATAGAAGAGTTCGACTTATAGTCTTAATAGTCATAATCAGTAGGGTCTACCAGTTAATATGCTTAGTTATGTCAGTAGGGTCTACCAGTACGTTTAGTTAAAATAAAAAGGTTATCATAACCTCCTGCTGCAGTGAACTGTTCTTTGTAGACCGATAGAAGAGTTCGACATATATTCTTAATAGTCATAATCAGTAGGATCTACCAGTTAATGATCTCGAAACAGACGAAACCCTTCACAATGTATTAGGAAATAATGGATTTTACACTAAACGTAGCCGCAGATACATCAGGTGTTATTAAAAAGATTTCTTCTGATGAAACGTCACTCTAAGATTCCATTCCTTCAGATATATAATCACAACACAAGGGAGATGAAGGATAAATAAAATCATTACTGTACATCTCTCAAGGTATTTGCTACTGATCAAAATAGAATGAGTTTGTGAAAATCCATTCCACATCGTTTCTTTATACATAAAGAATGTACGAAGAAGTAATAAGTGGATTCTTGTAAGATATAGCTGCAGCTTACTTCTTCTTAAGTGCCCGCTACCACAGCGAAAGAATTATTATTTGTCTTGCGTGATCGCTTGCAGTGATATCTCATTTTGAAGCGTGCTGTAAATTGTAACAACCAGATAAAAGTGTGACACAAAACCCATCCGATTTCGAAATTTCCCCCTTCTTTTCGAATAGAATTCATGTGCCGGAACGGATCCATTTTTTTTTGTGTTGCGGTCGATGATTGTCGGAAGGGCAATGTCTGGATCGATTCGAAACGAAGGAAGCGCGTTTTATTTTCTTTAGGAATTTCCGCTGAAGTAGTAAAAGAGTGTAACATATCTTGGAAATTGAGAAGGATATAGTTAGAAAACTTTCTAAGCTCACTTGCATGTTTTTGAACGCAATACCTGATGATGAGGTTTTTGTTCCCTTGAAATCAGTGTGTGGATTGCTTCGCCTTGAACCATTTATTCAGAATAAAGAAAAAGGCGCTATGTTAAAAAGACTTTATTCGTTGATATGTAAAATTCTCTTCAAGAGCCAGAAAGTGTCACAATGAACAGCTTTAAAAAATTTTGATAAAGTCTGTTGCAAAGCCCTAAAAATGTATGCCACATTTTTTGGCATTTGCATCTGCATTTGATTTGCCATATAAATTAATAGTTAAATATGATTTCAGGAATACAATATTTACTCTGGTGTTGTTACGTGTTTCTTTATTAAAATTCTGAAAGTATATTTTATATTTTTTCACGATCTTCTTAATAATTCCATGAAATATTACTGCTCGTTTGCGTGATTATCACGTAAGAGGGGATTCAGTATTTATTCCACTTTTCTTAAGATTCTTCTTAAGATATTCCTAAGACTTGAATGGTATACAAATTAGATGACACTGGCTACTACTAACCCAAGATCAAGAATGAAAACAAGGGCTAGATACAAAATCTGAAAGCTTTCAGATTTTATATCACGTCCAAGAGGCGTTTTTTCATTTACATACATTTCGTTGCAAAATTTATACACCTTCGAGGGCATTTGGGCTAATGTCCCTTTGACCTATAAATGTTTGAAAACAGCATATCTTTAGATCTGCCGTTAGATAGTCTCCCGCTATGAAGATAAAAATGTTTTCTTCCGCACAGTGTTGTCATTGCTGGGTTTGGAATCGTTGAGTTCCTTAATCAAACATTCGTTAAAGATTTACAAAATACGAAATAAGTAGTAAAACGAATTCTAAATTTCGGCTTCCAGGTGTTCATATTCGGGTGGACATTGTTTTTTCCCAATGCGAAAATCCCACAATGACAAAATCGGACTTTTTCTGAAACGACGTGTCAGTTTTTTTCCGTATTTCAATTCTACGACTTATATTACGCCTAAATATTAAATGTTGCAAACTTTGGTACGAAATTTACCGAGAAATTCAAAAATTTATCTTGTCGTATTTTTTTCAGTTTTCTCCAAGAATAATTCCCGTGGCGAACTTCTTAATATATGGCAACCTATTTTCCTTATCCTTTTTATATTGCTCATGAGCGGAAAAAAACTCACAGCATTCCTACTTTCAAATAATTTTAATAAAGTGCTTAAACCACATTTTATGCAATTATCGCTTTCAGCAAATATGCCAAATTTCAAAAAGCGCCAATATAAAAATTCACGTATATTCCGAAATTTTGGAAAAAAAACTAATTTTTTGCAGTTATGCTTACAAATACATCTACACTCACGTTTGTGAAAATTGCAACACCATGAAGGACTTACGCGAGTGAGCTGAAATTTTCAGGAAATGCAAAGTAGCGCATGATATGCAAATGATTAGAATTGCAAATCCGTAGCGCATGCGTATGCTGAGCAGCGCCCTCTGAACGGCTGATGGATCCGAATAAATAGACGGCTGTAGCGAGGCGTGTATGGTTATCGGTGGTTATCTGCTAGTGGTAAACGTTAACTCAATCTGTACTTATGCCTCGTCGACGAAAGAGAGCGAGATTTGAACAACTTACAGAGTTTGAACGAGGGAGAATCATCGGCCTTCGTGAAGCTGGATTGTCGTATCGTGCAGTAGCCTCTCGTGTGCAGCGTAACAGCAGCACAGTGATGCGCGTTTGGAAGCAGTGGACGGACGAGTGTCGGACAACTCGGAAATCCGGGAGTGGACCCCGAAATGTGACGTCAGCTCGCGATGATAGACACCTGGTCCGCATGGCGCGGACGGACCGTACAGCTTCCTCTAGACAATTGGCAGCACTGTGGTCAATAGCTACAGGTGTTTCATTGTGTGCTTCATCAATTCGTAGACGTCTGCTGCAGTGTGGACTGCGCGCACGGACTCCTTTATACAGGATCCCCCTAACGCACGACCATCGCCGCCTGCGGCTACAATGGGCCAATCAGCATAGAGACTGGCGTGCTGATTGGCAGCATGTCGTGTTTTCTGACGAATCCCGCTTTAATTTGTGGTACCATGATGGCCGCATTCGTGTCAGACGCTATGCCGGTGAACGCCACCTTCCGGAGTGCATTATCGAACGCCACAGTGGACGAACACCCGGAGTTATGGTCTGGGGCGCCATAGCATATCATAGACGATCTCAATTGCTACGAATTGTGGGCAATCTGAACAGCAACCGGTATATCCGTGAAGTTCTACAGCCCGAAGCTGTTCCCTTCCTTCAAAGCTTGCCAGGCGCTGTATTTCAACAGGACAATGCCCGCCCTCATACTGCTCGGATTGTTAAATCCTTCTTTGCAGCGCAGCAGGTACAGCTTCTTCCTTGGCCTGCGTGTTCCCCGGATATGTCGCCAATTGAACATGTGTGGGATGTCATTGGTCGGCGTCTTGCTCGTGATCCTCGTCCTGTTGCGTCTGCAGACGAACTTTGGGTACGCGTACAAACGATATGGAATGCTCTTCCTCAGTCAGACATTCAAACTTTGTTTGACTCCATGCCACGTCGTGTAGCAGCACTTATTGCGGCGCGTGGTGGCCACACAAAATACTGATTCTGATCTCTTGTTCTTGTTTGTTTGCTTTGAACATTTAATCATTTATTTGTACCACTACCATTCAACTGTGTATTAAATTGCATTCAATTATGACGATTCCTTCTTGGTGTTGCAATTTTCACAAACGTGAGTGTATTTTAAGACGATGGCAGAAATTTTATAGACTATAATTCAAAATGTTTTTGAAACACTTATAAGCATTATTTAAAAATACAAATTTTGGAAATAAATCATAAAAAATGGGCGAATTTTATTTGGAATGGACCTAAATTTCGAAATGTGAAAGGGAGAATTAAGTAAGTTTAATAAACAAAAAAAGAGAGATTAATAAATATGTACCAAATTCAATTAACATGCAGTAGCTAAAAATTTGAGAGCTAATTTTTTTAAAAACTGCTCGTGCGATTTGTACAAAACTTGACAGTTTGGCATCATTTGAATCGTAGAATCGAAATATGGAAAAAAAATTGGCATGTCATTTCAGAAAAACTCCGATTTTTTGTCAAAATACCTACATTGGAACAATGCTATATATAAATCTAACACATAGCCTAAGTCGCGCTTTCGAGGCGTGAAAAGCGCAATTTGAATTTCGTCAATCGGCCCAGTAGAACGGGAGATGTAGAAGAGTCTTTTTGTTCTTGCGCAGTGTACATCTTGCACAAGAATTTGTCTAGCTTTTGATGCTGCCATCCAGTATTTCCTAGAGTAAGGAATACAGTACTAAATACACATGCCTGTCAGATATTTACTTATCCGTGGCTCAAGATTGTGTGTTGCAACTCGACAGCTAAATACATCCCATACATATTTAGTGGAGTTAAAGTCTAAAGGAGAAGGCAGTTCTCAACCTAGACGTCTTACAGTTTGAAATTATAAGTATTGAGTAATTAATTAGACTTATTTATATTAAAAGGAATCTCTACTTCTGAAAATGTCTCAAATTCTAGAAGCTGTATGCACGAAATCAGTTATTACAGTATTTAGCTATGCTTTACATGACTCGACGCAAATTTAATCCTTTAATTTCAAATTAATTTTTAAAAATTTCATTATCAATTCTAATGGTAACTATCAAATCTAAAAGTGTCTCAGGTTTGAACTTATACTCCGATCACAACTGGATTCAGTAACAGGAAGCAGAAAAAATAAAATGTAATTATCCTTTTCCTAGATACAATGTTGTCAGGACAGAGTGTTCTTATGCATACTTTTGGCGAACATATTTGTGAAGTAGTTAAAGCCCTGATCTTGAACAGGGAGCTGAATGCAGCTATGTTCTGTGGTAGAATACTGTGGTTAAGTGGTAGAATAACTGCACGTAAGAAAGATTTAAAATCCTCTTTTATTAAACCACTATATTTACAGCCACTTCCCAACTCGGGAGGGATAACAGAATATAATGACCGCACTTGGGTCTAACTTGAACAATCAAATAATTTAAAATAAAGTTAAACAGAAATTAAGTAGTCGTTGCTCACAGAGCTATGAACGCGAGGCTGGCCTCTATGCTAAACGATCAATGGTGCGTAGCGAAATTTAGCTAATACTAACGCACTTAGATCATTTCAATAAGTAATAACGTAACAGCGCTAAGGCTTAGAATGTAAATGCTAGCTAGCAGGTGGACGTCGAACAGAGCCGCAGTGATCTGAGACTAAAAGCTCTCTCACACCGAGAAATTTTTCGCTAACCTTTAAATACCAAAACTTGGCTCCACTTCAAATTAGCATACAGCATAATTAGCATATCATTCTAACGGGAGAGAAAATCAACATAAAACGTTGTTAGTTTAAACTAAAACCTTACAAAGTAACAGTTTTTAAACGAATAAAATTTTGTGAAGCCAAAAGATGGGTATATACTACTTACAAGTTTAGATATAACAAGAGTTAGCAAATTTATAACCTACTCCAATCTATTCCTCTATCGTATATAAACGTAAGAATTATTGCTGCCGTTTGTCGCAAATACAATGCAATTATTTTTTATTACTTCATCTTTACACTGCTTACGGAGTGACTGAATATCAAAATTCATATCCTGAAATATATCTTGAAATAAAATTGACATCGTTCTTTAGTTTTGAATGAATATATGATAAAATTTTGATTGAGAGTTTGGAATCAGTTTCGAATTTGATCAGTTTTCGGACTTAAAAAATCTTGAATAGAGAACAAATTAAAAAGTTACCTGTCTGTCTTTCAGCCGAGAAAAGTGTGGATGCAGTCAGTGCCACAGAGGTGCTACGACCTCTTGAATTGGAAGCGTATATAACAACTATGAAAGAAGATCCTGTAGGCAGACCTCTTACTATGAAGTTTGGATTCTCATTGGAACTAATATTAGCCAGCAGTTGTTCTCTCTTCATACTGTAGAGCTCCAAATGGAAAGACTGCTTCTCACCCCCATCATCTCCTGGATCACAAGACAATGTCAGAGCACTGAAAGATTGGTTGGTAATGGTGCAATTCTGTAAAGGTTCTGGCGGACCTGAGAAAAGAAAGGTAAGTTTTGTGATTTTTAGTGTTTCACGATTTACCTAGATCCCAAAATATAGATGTATTTTTACAGGGACAGAAGGGCATTACAAGGAGAGCAAGTGATTAATTTACTAAAAGAATAACATTACTGGTGAACAGAAAAAACATTTTTGTAAACAGTAAACTTTTATTAATTCTATAAAACAGATTAATTTAATTACCTTCAGGATTCTCTTTTATGACTGTAAAGGAAAAGTGCGTAAGGAATTTGTCCTTTTCTTACAGCCCGCCTTCGTGGTGTAATTAGAAACACGTTTGAATTCCGAAGAAAGCATTGCCGATTTTTCACTCTTCCGCTCATAAGTAAATCTAATGAAACTACAAGTGGAGCACAGAACTAAAACATGGTGGACGATAATCGGTGAAGGCCTGGATTTGGCGACTGGATCCTCTCCTTTTCTGTCACCATTTAAGTGAGGCAGAATGTAATGAACTTTGTAACGTACTCAGAAGCATATCTGGCTGGCATTCAGGAGTCCGGAATCCGAAGACGGCTTTGCATAATTGTTCTGTTTCTTATTCGGCATTAATCTAATGAATCTTCCAGTGAACACAGAAAACAAAATGCTTTACTATTTATTTTTACTCAAAACGGATCGAAATAATTTTTTGTTGATAATACGTTTAGTTTCTTGGCAGCACATAATACGTTTTGCTTCTTGATAATATAATAACTGACTTATTCTTGTATTCATCAAGCAAATGATGCTATGCAAGCTATGGAGCATATTTGTTATCTTTAACCGTAACAGTAGCGTGCATTATTAGCAAGGAGTTTGTAACTTCCTTGTACGACGTATAAAGGAAGTATTGTAACCGCAAAAATTTCAGGAATCATATTTCAACGAAAACGCCCATTTTGACCGCTATCAAATGAAATTTAATGATGCTTTTGCAAGACATCCGTACGTAAAGAGCAAATAAGAGACTTCCCCAAACGAAATATAAAACTGATTTAAAATAGATTCAGAAGAGATTTTTTTCGTGGCGTCTGTACATAGGTACGTACGTATGTATCTCGCAGAACTCAAAATCCAGTGGCCTCAGAACGTTCAAATTTGTATATATAGGGCTGTTATAATATGTAGATGTGCACCTCCTATTTTGATTGCAAATAGCCGCACCAAAAGTATATAAATATATGCATATATACATATATATATATATCTCTGTTACTCGGCTCAGTGAGCTCAGATTCTTTATCCTTGTATGTTTGTAAATCGTGTATTTTGTTCTTTAAAAAGGATCGAATTATGTTGCTCTTATCTTTCGGTTCATCACTTCTACTTACACCTAAGCCATGTATCTACTTAAAGTGAATGAGTGATTTAGTTTTTTTCCCCTTCATTGGAGATCAGCCATTACTAAAGCCGGAAGTAATGATCACTTTATTGTGAAAGCATTGAACAGGTGGGTTACGGTTATCTGATATGAAGTGACGGACAATTACAGACATGCCTTCTCCGTGATTCGAACCCGGGCCTTTTGCTATCTCAGTAAGCACCCCAATCCGCTATACCGTCTGAGTGATATAAAAATAATTAATTACGTTTCTAGAATTTTTTTTTTCCTGTAATGAAGATGTACCATTAAGATTAGGTTCAAATTGCCGATCGCGACGCCATCACCGATTATTCATTATTTTATAAATACACATCTTTCTTGAGTGAAGTTCAACTTCTTTGTGTGTATTTATAAAAATAGGGAGGCTTACTTAAACTTCCAAAGCTGACATTGTTGTTGTTGTTGCTTATCCTCGAAAGATCTGACATGTGTTAGATCAGCTCCAGAAGGTTGTTGACCGTCAAAAAATCAATAACATTGAGGGGATTGGATGTTAAGTCCTCCTTAGAAAGTCCGATGCAATCCAGTATGTGATCCGGGGAAGCTGGACGGTCACAGTAATTTTTACAAGCGGGGTAGATTTTTCTGCCACTATCAAAGAAAAGATTAAGGTGGCCACTTGTTAATTTAGCCAGAGCAGTCTGGGAGCCACCGTCACATTTGAATTCCAGTAGAAAGTCAGGGATGTTCTTGTGTAGCGTAGGTGGATTACGCTATATTATATTAAGTTTAGATCTTTCATTCGAGTAAAGTTCTTGGTAAGTAAGTGAGGAGCCAGTGACCGTTTCGTTTTCACTACCCTCTTTTGCCAGTTTATCAGTGACCTCAATACCACTAATATTAACATGTGATGGGATCCACTGGAGGTGGACGTCGTGGGTTTGAGAGATCTTCTTGAGCTTGAGCAGAATAGATATACTGGTTTCATCGCATACGGACGACCAGCCACCAAGATGTTGTAGTGCACTGGGGCTGTCCGACAAAATCCATAGTTTCCCAAAATCACAATCATAAGCCAGGATGGCATCAAGCTCCACATTAATCGCAATTAACTCGCTCCTAAAGACAGAGCAAGTACAGGGTTGCGTTGCTTTATTGTAGTTTCAAAGAGAGGGTCTTAATAAAGATACCGCTGCCTGTACGACTGTCATCAGTATAGACCTGCACTGCATCTTTAGAAGCTGGCTTACTTCCGAAAATCAAAGCTTTTCTTATGCAGTGCTTTATTACGTGTGTTTTCTTAAATTTTCATCGAAAACAATTAAATGATATGATCGGTTTTAAAAGAATTTAATTGCAATATGTTTATTCAGTAAGACTATCAGATTAATATTAGATAATTTCATGAATGTCTTGCCAAATATTGACTGACAAAACTTTCAAATAACTATGCGAATTTATAATAAGCGATTAATTTAAATAGTTTTTCAGAAGCCCCATAACACTTTTAATAGAGAGTCCACGTAATAAAAATAAAATCTCAGTGATATTTCACACGATTTTCCTAACGAAAATATTTTTACATGGATTGGAGTCAAAACAGATCTCGAATTAAATTAAAGAAATGAATCAGAATTTGTAAAGGGGTATTTGTTGTTTTATTTCGGATAAGGATACTTTGCTTCTCAGCTTTCTTAAAAATTACAGAACAAGAATTTTGTCTCAGCTCTTTTAGCTGAGATTTGTGTGAAGTTAGAAGATGAAGGAAAAATCCATTTTTTCTCTTCTATTATGGCTCTTGTTTCCTTTGAAGTACAATGACTCAATTTAAGTAGTTAGTATAACATTACATTCTTATGCAAATTAATTGCGTAGTGTTTTCCACTTCAAGGTAAAATGCTTTGTGTAATTGTTCTCTTGTTAATGCTAGAGAGCGTCAAGAATAACACTTTCAGTCAGCCCGAATGTAACTACCGGAATATCACTGCTGTAGCAGATGATAATTTTACCTGTATAAATGATAATAGTTTAATCGCTGAACTACTGTATCACGATGCAGATGTAAGAACATTTAAACTAATTCTTGCGACATAGAATTTAAGAGAATGAAATTCAGATTTTCTGCATAACTTCATGTGTTCTTCAATTTTATGGTTATTGGCGGAGGTATATATCATGAAGCAATCCTTAATAGAGGGCACCCATTTACAAATGCGTTTGGGAGATAAAATTTCGTTTTGGTTCATTTAAGACCACTCACCGTGGCATTCGGAACCCAACTCAAGAGTATGTGATTATTTCTTCCTGCACATCCAAGGACTACATAAGCAATATTTGCCATACAGAGAAAAAAAATGTTTGATGTGTACACCACATGACTTCCTTGTACAGAATATTAAATTATATTCATTTTTTTCTTCCATTTCATTTAAAATTATTGGATTAAATTAAATCTACTTCGTCGATAGCGCATAAACCACAATAGAATAAATGCAGTCTTTGAAATTCACTATATTTATTTACCATAGCGACACGCTGGCGTTAGGTTCATTTAACAGCGTTACAGCTCATTCATTTTATAACTAAGAATGCACAAAAATTAAATCATCTGAAGAATTATCTAATCGTTGCCATATGCTCTATTCAAATAGTATAATTCTAAAAGGATGTATAAAATAAATAGATAAATAAACAAGTTTTCACAGGCGATTCAATATTTGTCATTCAATTAATTCTGTTCTCACTTCCAGAAGGCAAAATATCTACATTAAAAATTCATTAAGTAAACCTAAACACTTATTTCTTTGAATAAATTCCAGAATGGATTAAACATGATTTAATGCGCAATAATAAAATAAGGCGTTATCTTTGTTGTTACGGAGCTTAGTTTCCCTAGATTCGCAACAAATACATGATTCAGCTAATTTTCAAATGTAAACAAAGATGGCTGCTATAGTAATAATAATTAGGCTTAGCCGCACTTAAAGAACTTTTAAATTGTTGGTAATTCTACAAATATTGCATGCAGATTTGATAAAGGCATAAAAACCTGAACAGAAGATAGGAACAACATAATACAATCATTTTTAAAGCAAAAAATGCACTGTTTACAAACATATAAGAAAAATTCGACAAATATGCATACAGATTTACTAAAGGCATAAAAACCTTTACCAGAAGATAAGAACAACATAATTCAATTATTTCTAAAGCAATTAATAAATGTGCAACTAACCCAAAATAAGAAAAAAAATAATACTTAGCTCACTGAACCGAGTAACAGAGTAGGCCCATATCTATATAATATACATTATACATACTTTTGGTGTGACTGATTGCAACCAAAAAGGGAGGTGCACATCCATATGTTATAGCAGTTCTATATACAAAATGTGAACATTCTTAGGCTACTTTGTTTGAGTTATGCGAGATTTTGAGTTCTGCGAGGTTTTGTCATGGTACACGTATGTACCATGACAAAATCTACGTATATACCATGACAAAAATATCTTCTGAATCTATTTTAAATCAGCTTTAAAATTTGTTTGGGGAAACAAAGTCCTTTATTCTGTCCTTACGTACAGATGCCAAGCAAAAAAATCGTTAAATTGCATTAAATAGCAGTCAAAATGGATATTTCTTTTGAAATATGGTACACGGAATTTTTCATGATTACAGTACTTTGTTTACTTCGTACAAGAATGTAAAAAGTATTAAAAAAATGGAGGTTTTCATTTCTAAGAACTCACTTGTTATAGATTTTAGGTATACGTTAGTTAAGAAGAATATGTTTATTGCAACTGGAAATATTTCTGTTACAGAATGTTTTTTATTTCACTATCTTTTTAGATTATTTCAAAACCATTTCTTATTGTAATAGACCTTGTACTTGGGAGTTCTGCAGTGTCTGGACCAAATGTTATTAACTGATAAGCAAAAGGTAGCAGATAATCATTTTAAATTCCTTCGATTGAAACCATTTGGATAAACTGAAAATAGTAAAACCCCATGTCGCTTTCCTTTTCTTTCAGTACTTGTTTGGTAATAAAATGAAATTTGATTTTTTACATAAAAAATAATTGATTACGCTTCTAATTCCTTTTAAAGTGGCTACTAAAACATTCTACTAGAAATAAAGATAGCAAATTAAAAGCATAAACTAGAAAAAAATTGAAACAATTTAATTTTGGTTTCTTATCCCCTTTTCACGGATAAGTTATAAGGTATTCCTCCCGCCTTCTTCGCATGCCTTCGTGGTGTAGTAGTCAGCATGCTCGACGCGTAACCGAGAGGTTCGTGGTTCGATTCCCCGCGAGGGCATCGCTCATTTTTCACCTCCCTTACTTTTAAATAACCTAATGACTCTACAAAGTGAGTAAAGGTTATCATTAAAACAAAAATTATGTTTCTTCCTTAGCGCACTGAAGGATCGGTTAAAAACAAATAATAATTTGCTTTAAAAAGGAATATTCCTCATTGCTCAAAATTCTTGGAATACTTTTAGCCAAGAAATATTCATGCTCTCAATATTCATTAGAGGATCTCATCCCAGTATAGTATTTAATAAAATATTTTTAGTAAGCGAGTAATATACAGATTTGAGGAAGTTAAATCATAGGCATTGGATTAAATTATTTGTTTTATTACAGCATATAAGGACTCTACTTAACTAATACAGATGTTGATCAAGTGTAATCCAAATGATGAAATTTAAGAGATTTATAACTCTCTACTCCTGCACCCTAGTTTCCGAGAATTTTTAAATGGTTAGAATCATTATGGCTTCTAAGATTTCATTTTTCTTGTATAGAAAACTAACTGTTACCCGGTATACTTTGAAATTCCCGCTGCTCGTCTGTTTCCGACGAACATGCTTGAGCAGTGCGTAGTCGTACTTTTTCCAGTCTTGCTTCTCGTTACTCGTTTATTTCTGAAGCTTGTGATGCCGTTTTCTTTCTTGCCTGAGGTATAGATCGAGCAACTGAGTTTCGTTTTGGTGGCATATTCGAGTTCACAGCGAAAGTAATGCTTTACAATGGCTATTACAAATTCAGTTACAAAAAGCAAAGGAAATGTGTGTGTCGTAATAACACGCATGTTGATGCGTGAAAAATTAAATATTTTCGCTTTGGTGAACGAATAAAATATTTTGATTTGGACAGTGTCGACATATTTCTCTTAAGTATCTCTTAAAAATGCCTTAATATCGTTAAGTTTTCTAACTGAATTTGAAAAATATATATCTTACGCTTTGCAGAATGACAAAACAAAGCGTTTAAATCGCTGAGTTTTAAATCGAAAGTTCGTTAAATTAGCGTAAAATATATGTATTCAAACAGTGTGGACCCGGTAGTGGGCTGGATTTTGAGAAATCTTATGCAGACAGTGACCTTTTTCTTCTCTTGAAGGTCGCGAGTGACAAGTTTCGTAAAGACTGGAATTAAACTATAGTTTTGTATAAGACATAAACAAACATTTTATGTAGAGAGAGATAAGCATAATGTATGATTGTTGTGGCGCTGCTGAGCAGTTTAATAATACTGACTTTGGAAATTGATAGACGCACAATTTACACATAATTTGCAAGATAAATCGACAACCGGGACACCGATTGAAATTTAATGAGTTCAGTTCCGTTTGCCCAGTTTCCAATTGTTCCGTTTGCGTATTTGAATGTATATTTGTATCCATTGCACGACATTAGTTCAAAATGGATTACACAAATGAATTTAACAGTCTGGGCAGAGTTCTTGCATTCAGAACGCAAACGTGATGCTTACAATCTAAACTGTCATTCAATAAGACGATATTGTACTATACTTCATTATATCTCACAAGTTACTTTCAATTCTGAATCGGTATGAAGAATGTTTGCGTCCAGCTAACGATAGAAAATTTTTAACAATTCCTCTCTGTGAGCTTTTATGCATTACAAAAGAGTTCAGTAAGTACAATAATTTAAAGAGATAATTAGCTGAAGAGGTAAGAACCTCAGATCCAATGCCGAAATTACTAACAGACTTACAGTTTTAGGAATAATGCTATTTATTAAAGGTATATGAAGGGCCTAGACTGTGAAACTGGAACGAACATTACGCCACACGTATTTACCAAGAAAAACAATCTGATGTGTACACCACATGACTTCCTTGTACGGAGTATTAAATTATACGCATTTTTCCTGCATTTCATTTAAACATATTGAATTAACAGTTAACGAATTTTGAAGTAAATCTACTTCGTCGATAGCGCATAAACCACAACAGAATAAATGCGCTCTTTAAAGTTCACTATATTTATTTAACATAGCCACACTTCGGTGCTAGGTTTACTTAACAGCGTTACATCTCATTCATTTTATAACTCAGAGTGAGCAAAAATTATAGCATCTAAAGAATTACCACAAGTTCTATTCAAATACTATAATAAATCTAAAATGATGTATAAAAGAAATTAAACAAATAAAAAAGGAACAATTTTTCAGAACCGATTCAGCGCCGCTTACCTAATGCTCATGCGCTACTAATCAATTCATTTCTCACTTCGAGGTAAGGGAAAAATGCATAAAAATTCAAAATATTTTCATTAGAAATTGAAAGATATAGAAAAACATAAAACACCAAGTACAGTTAAAACAATTAAAAGCAATTTTTACCCTTAAAATTACAGTTTGTACGCAAAAACAAACTAATAACTTAAATAATTCCAGAACGAATCAAGTATAATTTAATTCGCGATAATAAGAAAAAGATATTCCTTTGTTTTTGCAAAGCTTAGTTTCTCTAAATTTGGAAGAAATCCACTATTCTGCTAAGCTTCAAATGTAAACAAATATGGCCGCTATCATAACCAAAAACTAGGCTTAGCCTCATTTAAAAAACTTTCAATTTGTTGATAATTCCACAATTATTGCACGCAGGTTAACTTAAGGCATAAAACCGTAACCGAAAGATATGAACAACAGAAATAATAATTTTAAAGCAAAAAATGTACAATTTATAAACATAAGAATAAAGAAACTGAGATCACTGAGCCGAGTAACAGAGTGGATACATATATTTATATACTTTTGGTGCAGCCGATTGCAACCAAAATGCGAGGTGCACATCTACATGTTGTAGCAGTCCTATATACAAAGTTTCAACGTTCTGCGGCTACTCGTTTTTGATTTATGTGAGATATATACATACATACGTATGTATGTACGCACAGACGCCACAAAAAAATCTCTTCAGAATCCATTTTAAATCAGTTTTACAATTTTATTGGGAAAAAAGACTCCTTCATTCTGTTCTTACGTACGGATGTCACTCAAAAACATCATTAAATTGCATTCGATAGCGGTTAAAATGGATATTTTCGTTGAAATGTGAGACTGGAAATATTTTGCGATTACAATACTTCCTTTTTACTTCGTACGAGGAAGTAAAAATGAAGCACTTCCTACAGTTTTATTTCTGAAAATAAGCGTAAATAAAGGAATGCACTGCTCGCAACCTATACAAAGTTTGAACTTAAAGTTTATATAGAAATAATCGTCATTCTTATATTCATTACATTACTGAAGAAGGTAAAGTAATAAGTATTTACAGAGGCTTCAAAGTGAAAACCAAGGTTTCGAAGTCTTTAAATGAAATTCAAAAGAATATTCAAGCAATGGCTTGTAAGATTTTAGTTTAAACTAACAAAGTTTTATTTTAATTTTCCTTTCCTATGTGTTCTTATTTCAACTTACCTTTAGAATAAGAGCGCATTACAGCTTTATGCTAATTTGAAGTGGAGCCAAGTTTGGTATTTAAAGAGTAGCGAGGAACTTCTCGGTGTGAGAGAGCTTTTAGTCTCAGATCACTGCTGCTCTGTTCGACGTTCCCCTAACTAGCTAGTATTTAAATTCTAAGCCTTAGCGCTGTTACTCTATTACTTATTGAAGTAAATCTAAGTGCGTTAGTATAAGCTAAATCTTGCCACGCACCATTGATCATTTAGAGGCCAACCTCGCGTTCATAGCTCTGTGAGCAACGGTTACCAAATTTCTATTTAAATTTAGTTTAAATTATTTGATTGTTCAGTTTAGACCCAAGTGCGGCCATTATTTTCTGTATCCCTCCCGAGTGGGGAAGTGGCTGTATATAATTGTGGTTTAATAAAAGGGGATTTTAAATCCTTCTTACATGTAGTCATTCTACCACTCACTCAATCACAGTATTCTACCACAGAACATACCTGCATTCAGCTCCCTATTCAAGATCAGAACTTAGTATAACTTCACGAATATGTTCGCCAAGAGTATGCACCAAACACTCAGTCCTGACAGGCTTACATAAAATAGAAAGACACGGCAATTAATTAATGATAATTTTTAGTGAGGTAACAAAAAGGGTACTATGCTTTGGAAGACCTCTGAATATCTGTATTATAAAAATCTCCAATCACAACGCTTAGCTTTGCCAAACAAAAATGAGAAAATACATAGCAAAAGTACTTGGCAAATTCTCCAGACATACTGAAATCCTTAAAACTATTTAATCAAAAAATAACGTAAAAAGAGGGAAAACTACATCTTTAAATAGTTTTCTTTAAATTGCACCTTTAAATTCCTTTAAACTGTGACTTCCGATGTGGCAGACAGTAACATCCAGTTTGTGGTCTGTCAGAAAAACTGCTATATCTCCTCTTCTAAGCCACATACCAAGAAGGTTGATTTTTGTACCTACGAATGTGGCTATAAAGATGGTAAATAAAAAATTTTGAGATTTTTAGCCAAAATCTGCCTTTTGAATGAGATCTGTTATCATGGCAATAAACAAATAATGGCTGCGATGAATTATTTCAGCTAGTGGCTAGAGACTTTTCTCATTTCCGACAAAGAACCTAAATTGCCGGCCAGATGTATTTCTTAACCGGAAATGGTACTGTTCAAAGCAAAATCTTGGACATGCAGATGTCGTGAACAATAGCTTAACACCCACTATCGGATGGCACGATTAATTACGTTAATGAAATTATCCTAGACCAGAATTTCTTAAATTGTGGGACTCGACAGCCATGGGGGTCGCCAAAAATTTTAGCAGTTTTAATATTTCTTTAACTTATTACAATAATTTTACAATTAGCAAATATTTTTACGCTATATATCTCAAACTAGATAAAGAAAAGACAATACAGACAAATAAAAAACAAACAAATTTCGCTTTTTTTTTTGTCTGTACGTTTATATTCTTTTTATAACATAAAACGTTCATTTTACTTGCTTTGCACAAGAAGCTGTCATTTCGTGTGTTACTTATTTAAAATTTTCATATTTTTCTATTTCTTAAAGTAAGAAATTAAAGTTAATGACCTAAAACTGCGATAGTCAACAAGTGTACAACAAGTACAAGTACAGTACAAGTGAAAAAATTGACAGTGCGTCGGATTTCTGCAATGCTCACAAAATTTCTGTAAATATTATGGGGTCCAGGGGTCGCGACTAAAAAAAGTTTAAGAAATCCTGTTCTAGATTATATCTTGCTAGTCCAAAAGGAGAATTTGCCCTGAATGACTATTAATTTCGTTTTGCCATTTTGCGTTGAAAACTATAAACGGCGAATCACTTTCAAATTAATGCCACCAAATATTAGAATCCTGTATTATATTTAAAGAAATTAAATAATGAAGGATCTGAATGAATGTACGTATGTTTCTCGCATTGTGATAAAGCGACGGTTCCTAGAGTCATCAAAATTTGAATAACGTAATCTTCCATAGAATATGGGCATGTGGAAGCTCTAATTTGAATTTGAAATTTGTTTAATTATCGATCTCATATTTTGTAACTCTTTAACAAATTTTTTGATTAACAAACTTGACGATTTCAAAGCGAGCAATGGCAACACTGAACGGGGAAAAAGCATTTTTATCTCCAGCGCACGAGACTCTGTATCGGAAATTCTAAAGAAATATTCATTTTAAAATTATTCTGAGATATTGCTGTTGAACTGAATTTTACGATTTGAGTATGTAGAACATAATATTTAATAAATAAAGGTAGCACACAAAACGTTAAAAAAACGCCCCTTTGAACGTAATTTAAAATCTGAAAACTTTCAGATTTTTTTTCTTGGGTCAACAATATTGAGGTCAACTTTATCAACAACATTATTTTATCTGAAAAAGGCACTAGCTATATAGTGTATAGTTCGACCGTCTCAAACGCAACCCTGGCTGGCATTCTGCCAAAACATATAGACTCGTCCAAAAGGGGCGTTATTACTCGCTGCGAGGTGAAAGTCTTCTCTTCTCCGCAAAGAGAGAATGGACAGGGAAAAAGTCCTCATACATCCACGCTATTTTGAGAATAATTCGGTCCGAATGGCGCATGCGTGTTTCCACTCATGGTAGCGGATGAGGCGATCGAACTATACACGTATTTGCTACCTAGCGCCTTTCCATAGGTTGGTTGATTGGTTGAAATGAAAGCGAACACAATGATTCGTATAAGTTTTTACTTATAGGAATCATTGTGGGTATTGCCCCTTTACACGTCTATTTAAAGCTACCCACACTCAGTCGTGCTGCATTTACTAACATTTGGTAGTATACATAAAGTATGCAGAATACACATAAAATTTGTATAAGTGCTTTAAACATATATACATTGTAGTATATATTAATGTTGGATGGACATTGCCCTTTCCATAGGTACTGGATTTACGCTTTTAGAGAAGATATTTGGTCTTGATCTACGCCTACTGCGTACACGTTTTAAATTGCAACTGAATTTATATGGCTCATAAACTGTGAAGAACTTTGCAATAAATGTAGCCGCACAGCAACTTGACATTCATAAAAAAATGCAATATGATACTTGGTGGCTTCATTGGTTGACGAAAATGTGTTATTCAGACGCAAACAGACCTTTTCCTTAAATATGTTAGTTTTATAGTAATTTTTAATTCCCTGCTTTAAGGCCTAATACTATTAGAATGTTAAATACACATGCATAAATATCATATCTATTAGAATGTATGAAATACACACACTGGCCAATGAATTAGAAATCTTTAAGATTTTCATTTGAAGGATGAAGTATGCAAATTTTTTTATGGCGGGGGTTACACGGGGTTAGAATGCTAGATTAAGTAACATGGTAAGCGTGCTCTTCACGATGAATGAATTAAAATGGGAAAATCGCCAGATTTTTCACCACTTGAAAAAGGGCTTACTGTTGGTGCCCGTTTAGCAGCGGCCTCGATTTCGAAGACAGCGAATCTGAGTTCTCAAAAGTAGCCATATCAAAGGTTTTCAAAAGTTGGAATCAGAACCCACAGAACTTTCTGTAGAAGACGTAACTGTGGTTCGGATCACAATTTTCCAAGAGAGTGATCGGTGTCGTCTCCGTCGAATTGTACCTCAGAAGAGGGACTCGACTGTGCTTCAACCATCACAGATCTTCAACCAAGGCTCTTTCCAACAGATTTCAGCTCAAACCATGCGCAGAGAATTGCAGATGATAGGAATGCATAGTCGGGTGCCTGTGAGAAAGCTACTCATTTCTGTCCAACATGCAAGAATACGTTTGAAGAGGTGTCTGGAAAGAAGACACTGGACATCTGAGGATTGTATACGGGTAATGTGGTCGGATGAATCAAGCTACATCTTATTTTGCACTGATGGAAGACGTCGAATTTGGCGACAACCCCATGAAGCCACGAATGCATCTTGCCTTACTCGCACTGTTCAAGGGTCTGATATGAGTATGATGATATGGGGCATGTTTTGCTGACATGGAAGTAGTTCCCTGGTGCTCCTCGAGGTTAAACGAATAGCCATGAGATACCTCGATATATCGGCAGATCAAATCCACCCTCCAGCGTTGTATTTTTACTCTGATGGCGATGTATACTTCATGTACGATAATGCAACTATATATCGTGCCAGAAGTGTTCAAAATTGGTTTGCTGAACATTAATCTGACTTCCAACACCTTCCCTAGCCACCGCATAGCCCGGATCTTAACCTCATGGGAAATGTGTGGGATATAGAGGAAAGAAGCATCCTACAGCACTCTCTTCTTCCACCTAATTTACAAGATCTAAGAAGCTGCATAGGCAAAACGTGGTAAACTATGGACGTAAATGCACTCCAGAAGTATGAAGACGCGATGCCCAAACGATTCAGAGCAGTTAGCCGTGTAAAAGGCGGGCAATAAAATATTAATCTTGGGTTTTTAATTCATTGGCTAGTGTGTGTATAAATATTTCTACTTCCAGATTGTCACTGACTGAAATGTATGGAATCTCCAGGCTACTATTTACTAGGAAATAATATGTACTCATATTATAAAAACAAGTAAGTGTGATTGTATGTACACTTATTAAAGATGAATATAAGTTAAATAAAAATAAACATGAATAAAATATTACATATTTTAGCTCCAAAAGACTGCAGGAATATGCATTCGTATGTACGTATTTCTGGAAAGAATAGAGCTATTTATGATCCAAATGTCTGAATAAAATTGGGAGATTTTCGTATTTATATTTAATTACTGAGTAAAGATATAAAATGATGCATAAATTATTATATATGTGTACATACAATATTTGAATCTCAGGTAAATGAGAGAGATTCAGGCAATAATTCAGATTATTCAACTATCTTAACTGAATACAGATCCTGTACAAGATTGTTCCTTCACAGCAAGAACATTTTTATTTTGCATAATAGTATATAACTGGATCAAAACCACAAGAAAGTAAATGAGAATTGTGTTGATAAAATTCCTTCGCTCAGATTTTCGTAAATTTGTAAGTTACATAATGAGAATCATATACAAAATGCCAAATCACTTTATGCGGTATTAAAATGCATCGTTAATTTTTAGATGAATAAGTAGCATATGCTTTCATTTGCATTAGTATTTTTCCTCGAAACGCTATCTAAAATTCGCAGAAGTTTAACATTACCTCAAATAAGAATTTACCGAATCTTTGAAGTTTTATAACCGAGGTGATTAACCGAAATCAAAGCCGAGTTCATAGAGCATAATTACTTACAATTTCGGTAACTATGCATAACACATAATAGACTCGCTTCATTTCTCCGAAGACTCAAGATAGAATTACTCCATTCGTTTAAACAATCAACTAAAACCTCTTAAATATCCGCATTCCGCAAAGATCCGCGTGTGTGAAGGAGCAGATAAGCCTTATATGCAATCTTTCACTTCCTGGATGCTTCCACCTGGTTGCTTTCTGCATTAATTTTCGCAAAGGTTAACTCGGTTTACCACGGAATGTTACGTCTGATAATTTTATGCGGAGTTATTATTCATAGCGTCGGCTTTTGAACGACTAAACTAGAGGTAACTAAATACCCCAAAATGCTAAAAATTTATTCATAACATTTGCTTGACAAGGGTGAATTACTTTTTCGCTCGCCATAATTTCCCCAAAGATTCAAACTTTATGCATAAATATTCAAACACATGGCGCTGGCCTCCACCTGCGCCATAAAACTATTCAGTACCTTATGTGGTTTTGGGAACATAAGCTAGAGGGAGGAAAAAAACTTCGCCTGCACACTCGCCTCAACCTTAATTTGTAGTAAGGGTAAACGGTCTTATGGGATGTCGCTTCGTAACTTTGGTAAGCGGAAGCGATCTGTTCTAAAATTCGGGAAGCTTCGAAATAAACTGCCCTTGTGACTGCCCACGTATACAGAGCAGTTTTATACAAAAGCGTACGTTATCAAATCTCACATGTCCTTATTTATCTTCTCCTATTCTCCGATACACTTCCTATTCCTGTCAAAATAGTGAAAAAATAGACCTTGAGGAATTTTGGTGCATTTTCCTACAAAACTGAGACACAAAGTTTACAACACAATATTCTAAGAATTTTATGTGTAACTTATTTTATATTCAGAACGCATTTTACTATTTGAAAAAGAAGGGAAAGTATTACAAATTACTACTTACATTCGTAAAATTATAAAATAATGAAAAAAATTAAGAAAAATTTCAAATTTTACATTACGCTCAAAGGAGCTTTTTTTTAACGTTTTACGAATTACTTTATTTATTAAATATCATGTTTTTCGCACTTAAACCCTAAAATTCAATTCAACAGCAAACTAGCAAAAAAATAAAAAATGAGCGTATGTTTAGAATTTCGGACACACAGCCAGGCTCGCTGGAAATAAATTCCCTCCCCCCCCGTTCAGTGTTGCCATTCCTCGCTTTGAAATCGTTGAGTTTGTTAATAAAAAATTCTTTAGTGGCTGCAAAATATGAAATAGATAATAAAACAAATTCCAAATTCGGGCTTCCAGATGCCCATATTCGGTGGAGGATTATGTTATTCAGAATTTGGTGGGGTTAGGTACCGTTATTTTCTCACAATGCTAGAAACATACATACATTCATGCAGATTCTTCATTATTTAATTTCTTTAAATATATAATATTTCTTTAGATATGTAATATCTGGTGGCAACAGTTTAAAAAGTGAATCAACACAAAAATGCCGAAACGAAGGGCTAATAAGTGGTTGTTTGTGAGAATTAAAGCTGAATCCGTTGAACGCTGTCAAATGCGTGTTTTCAAGAAGAAAAACAGGAATATTACGGAATAAAGAACAATACAATAGCATAAAGTAAGTCATACAGCTGTTGTCAACTGATAATAGATCTCCGAATAATTTGCATTTGAACACGATTTGCAAGGAAAACACGATTGCCGGAAAAAATGCCTTACTTAGACATACAGCCCAAGCACAGTATGAATCTTAGTTTCTTTTAGAAAGCTAGAAGAACAGAATCGTGTTATTTTACATGTACGGAGAAATACAGAAATAGTCTTGCAGACAGCCGATTCGGCAGGATTTAAATACTAATATTGAGCAGTCTAATCTTTTCGGTTGACTGGAATTTGAGAAGAATGTAGGTTGGTCAGGGGTACTCAGGCTGATTTCGTTTTACTGACCGTCAACATATTATGGTTGACTACCTGTGCTTTAGGTGTCTTTAAAGTGCAAACACGAGTCGCCCAGATGGTATAGTGGGAGCCTACTACGGTACCGAAGGGCCCGGGTTCGAATCCCGGAAAAGACATGGATGTTTGTAAATGTATAGTGTCGGTGCCGCATGGCGGCACTCTAAATATGCGGCGAGCCGAAAGTCCTCTCGTGTGGATTGGTGGGAGAGGAGAGGGGTCAGAGATCCCTGGATTCCCTTCCCCGAGGTGCTCTCCCTCAAAATTGGGGATGAAAAATAGAAGTCCAACCTCTCTTCGGAGCAGGCTCTGGCAATCATTCTTCCATGTTGTAATGGACACAACAACAACAACAGCAACAAGTGCAAACACGAGTACTTCAGCGTAGAACGCAATGTTGCATGAAACTGTTAAATAGAAGTATGGAGTGTGTGGTTTTCACTTACAGTTTATAGTGAATGTTATAAGGTATTTCTCCCACCTTATTAGTATTATTAGTATGCCTTCGTGGTGTAGAGGTGAGCACGCTCGGCGCGTTTTCGAGAAGTCAGTGGTTCGCGATCTGGCGAGGGTTTTGCTCATTTTTCACTTTTCTTCCTTCGAAATAACCTAATGTCTCTACAGTGGCGCCCGAAGTAAAAAAGGTAGTGGATGACGATTCTCCATAACCAGGATTTGGCGATTTGGTCACTAATCCCTAGTTGCCCTTTGAAAGGGGAGTATAAAAGATATTTCTCCCGCCTTCTTAGCATGCTTTCGTGGTGTAACGGTCAGCACACTCGGCGCGTATTCGAGATGTTCGTGGTTCGAGTCCCGGCGAGGCCATTGCTCATTCTTCATATCTGCTGCTTCGAAATAACCTAATGTCTCTGCAAGATAACTAACGTTAAGTATAGGTATAGGTAAAAGTATGGGAGACACCTTCAACATAAGATGGGATAACTCGGAAATGTCACCACTGAACAGTACAATGGATCACCTTTTAAACTATTTACTCCTTCCTCCCAGTATGCCTTCGTAGTGTAACGGTAGCACATTCAGGGCGTATTCGAAGGTCCAGGTTAGTATTCCGACGAGCACACTGTTCATTTTTCGCATATCTTGCTTCAAAATAACATTGTCGAGTCATTCGGATTTCTTGAAGCAGAAGACAAGTGACAGGTGAATGCAGGGTCGGACACCCGGACGGCTTTGTATGACAAATCGGGTGTCGTCCGGTAGTCCGGTCTATCTAGAGCACGAGGGCTGCGTCGGGAATTCAGTAATGCTGAATACGAGTTTTTCGCCGCCCAACCGGTATAGTGGTTAACGTCGCTGACTGTCGTGCCGAAGGGCTCGGGTTCGAATCCCGGAGAAGGCATGGATGTTTGTAAATGTATAGTGTCGGTGCGGCATGGCGGCACTTTAAATATGCAGCGAGCCGAAAATCCTTTCGTGTGGATTAGTGGGAGAGGAGAGGTGTGGGAGACCCCTGGATTCCCCCCCCCGCCCCGGCGTGCTCTTCCTCAAAATTGGGGGTGGGAAGTAGCAGTCCAACCTCTCTTCGGAGTAGGCTCTGGCAATCATTCTTTCATGTGGTAATGGACACAACAACAACGAGGTTTTTCGAGTGACCAAACAAGGGCGTTTGTATATATGCTTCAACATACAATTAATGATAATTTACATGCATAGGTATAAGCAAGCAAACAATAAAAACTTATGTATTAATATAGGTGATACACTGATTATGATACATGTGCATAAGTGCAGAACATAACAAATAATGATAATACGTAATCCTGTATCATCCTATGTGTCTATACATAAACTACTAGGAATGATATACTTAAACAATTACACATAAATAGCAATGATACTCTGACAAAGGCACTTGCACAATAATACGAACTACATGGCAATACATGCATTAATAGAAATGATACGTTCAAACACTGATACATTAATAGAAATGATGCACAGAAAATGGCACCTGTACAGTAATACGATAGATGACAATTAATGTTAACGCAAAATCCTGTGTTATCCTACACAGCTTTTCTTACATGAAAAGGGATGGTACGCTAAAAGGTAGGCGCGTTGGATACATAAGTGCGTTGATCTAAGTAGTTAATAACTTAAGTAATATTAGGCAACAATTATTGATGATGCATTGGTAATTAATGAAATAGTTAATGGCAATTAGTGACGTGAGTAATTATGAGTGACATTTAATGAAGGCACATTGTTTTGTGTTGTCCTGCATGACTATACATACATGAATAGAGTTGATACACTTAGTACGAGTCGCTTGCAGAAGGCTGATGTAGGTCCATAGGTCCATTGGATTCATAAGCAGATTGATATAGGTACATTGGATATATAGGCTGGTTATGTGGAAAGGTTAGAGTTATGGTTAAGACGATTTACACAAATCTTGGCCTAATGCCTGCAGTTGGTCCATAAACATTTGAGTTTTTTAATTACTGCTGGTTGGCGAATAAAGAATCCTTTATAAGCTGGATCTATGCTGTTAAACGGCATGTGCCACTCTCGTGATAGTGGGCAGGAGGTGACTTAATGGTCCGGGCTACCTGGCTGGCACACACACAGATGTTGGTGTTTGTTACTCCTTGTATTAGAAAATAGTCTGGGAATGGACCGTGACCCGAAGCAGACATGAAAATGAGCAATGTCCTTTCTAAAACTCGAACCTGGACCTCACAGAATACGAGCCGAGTGTGCTCCCATTACACCACGAAAGGCATACAGAAAGGAGGGAGAAAACCTGATGACTCTACAATGGCATCTGAACTGGAAGGTTATGAATGATAATTCGTCACCACCAAGATGTGGCGACTGAGTCCCCTAATCACCAGTCGCCTTTTAAATGGAGGAGTATATAAGGTATTTTCTCCCTCCTTCCAGCATGCCTTCGTGAGGTAACGGTAGGACGCACAGCACGTATTCGAGAGATCCAGGGTTCGAGTCTAGCTTTGGGTACTACACAGTTCTCAAATTCTTGCATAAAAAAAACCTAATGACTCTACGAACTTGATATATTATTGCAAAAACAACTATTGGGAATGCTTTAATTCATAACATGATACTGAATCTACAAATCTCGGTTAGGATTAAAGTATAAGGAGAAATGCAAAGTAGCCTGGAGCTACGAGTCCATATTTCTATAACTATTGCATGAACGTGATAAATATTCCGGAGCCGACGAGGAAAATCAATACGTTTTACTGTTTGATTAAAGGAAAATATCTGAAAACGGCCAGTTTTGACTTGTAAAGCCTTAATGTGGGGTAATTTAGAAGCACCGGAGTTCTTCAAACAACTTTGATTATAAGACTGCCTTGGTGAGCAATTTTCTTGAATTCTTTTCCCTCGGGCATTTATTTCTGAAATGCGTAACACAAGAAAATAGACTCAAGGAATATTACACCTTTTTTTATTGCTAAGTTCGAAGTTAATAAATATTAAGGAAATTTAGTGACGTACCTAATTTTAAATCCCACAAAATATTTTTAGAACTCAGTGACGGAAGTTACTCTGGCTCGTGTTTCATAATCAATGAAATGGTGTGAAACAGGTATGAATAGCTGTAGAAGATATATGATTGAAATACGCAACGAAATATTAAACCAGCTAGCGAAGTCACTTAAAAAATTCGATGGAATTACATGTCACTCAACAAGTGTCATTACATTCCAGTAACTTTGATAACATATGTTTAATTGATTCTTTCTCTTTTGATATTTTAAATAAACCTGTAAGGATTATTTTAATTTTGTAACTCATTATCTTATGTTAATTCCCTTTCCTATCAAGCCTCGTTTCATTTCCCTGCCAGAATGCAAATTTTCAGCGCGTGCGAAATTCAAATTAGGTAGAAAGAGGTAAGTACTTAAAGGAACGTTTTGCAGGGTGAAATCAGATCATATTTTGCCTACTTGAACAGCAAGTTGTTAACTTTGATTCTTTGCTGATTAGAATTCTGTGGCGTTGACTTATTTTTGCCGTTAGGCAAAGAATGTTGTGCAGTTTTAAACCAAAGATAACTTTGTGAAGCTTTAAACCACGAGAGAATGTTGAAGGAGTTTTAAACGAAAGACAAAAATGCCACAAGGAATGATATCGAACTGTACATCCACCTTTGTGATCCCTTCCAAAAAGCACAAAAAGGTATTAAAACCCTCTAACCGGCAAGGCCTTATATATACGGCCTAAAATATTTTTTGTGACATCTCTAGGAACGTATATATACGTGCATGTTAAAATATGTCAAAGAAACTAAGGCAATACATTAAAAGTACATAAATCGAGGTATAAAATACCAGGATAATTCTTACATTAAAATCAAGAAAATAATTGGTTCTCATAGTAGTTTTGGAAAATTTGTGTTTTCTTAGCGAAAACCCTTGCCGGCCAGAGAGTTAAAAAGAAGCATTATTATGATGAAGTTATAATTTTCTTGATTTTAATTTTCGTTGTCAGGCAAATCCTATTGATTTCGAATCAGATAAAGAATACAAATTTATTACGGTGTACCAAGATCATCTATATTTTTATATAGTTGGAATACAAGTTTTTTAATGGCAGTCTTCCATTATTTTTCAAAATAACATTTATGTTTTTCGGGAATGAACGTCGTAAAAGGGAAGCAACTTCACTTTTATGATTTATTTGAGGCGTGTTTCTCTTCTGTCTTTAACGAACGTCGTTTAAATAATAGCTTATCATCAGTTGTTTTTCATACTTTGCCTAAAGTGCATTTGTCATTCTATATAATACCTAGGTATTATATACAATACTTAGGTAAAGTATATAAAAATTCTCATGTTTCATACTTAGCCTAAAAATGACAGGTATTCTATAAAATGCCTTGGCAATCTACAGAATGCCGGCATTTCACACATTGCCGGTAACACTGATAACTGGTAAATTCACTAAGAGTTTTTTTTAAGAAAATAACATACTATAATCCCTTTGTACTACAGCAGTTGATATACTATAGGAAGGATTAATATAATTGCGTAGTACTGTAGTAACATAGGGTATTACTATAGTTGAGGGTGTTGCTTGAAACCGCATGTAAACCACAGAATACTGGAATAATGCGAATGAAAACTGCGAGTAGGATAAAAAGGAAGCAGTTTCTTAACGTCTAATTAAACAGGGCGATGTGTGGAAGAAATGCCATCTTCTTACTAGAAGGCGTTGGAATCTGTGGGTACGCTTTTGTAGGGGCTTGAAACTTAAAACGTGCTTTCTACTAAAAATAATAGTTTAATTTTACAGAACTATACAATTACCAAAAATTGCGGTTCTTACTTAAAACTTTGATAAATATACAAAGTAATGCGATACTGATCTGCATATGCATACATATGAATGATTATGTAAGCATTTAATTTTGGTACACAGTGTAATAAATTCCAACCTTTTCCGTCCTGTATGTTGTTTTCACTTCAAATAATGTTTTGACTGGAAATTCATAAACATGATCTTTGAACTTTACGCTTGGATTATAAGTACATGATGTATTTATACTGTATAAATATTCGCTTTTGTTTCATTGGGAAATACATTAATATTTATTAAAACTTCGATTTAATTCTTGTCCGGCGTTCCCGCATTATGATGAACAAGTCTCCATTTTCATTTAAAATGTTCTGTCTGTACGTCTATAAAATATATTATCATCGAATTAGAAAAGTAAAAATTAATCATTTTTAATTAATTGATTGATTGTTATTAATTCTTCTTCGTATAGTTAGTTTCAACGTTGTTTACCAATTCTAGTGGCTATACTATAAATACACTATATTTACTTTGAACTGAACGAAACACATTGTATATAATATATACAACCCCCTGGATACTTTATTGCTAGATCATCTCCGGTGGGAAGCTAAAGATTATTTTTCTTCCAACTTATTTTATCTTAGCTGGCAGAGTGGTATTTTTTTATTTCGTTTTCGGTTATTGATAAAATTTTCCACCTTATAGCACTTCGTGTTCTGAAATGAGCAAACAAGGTTTGAGGTTTGGACTCTGACCGATTCTTTTCCATTTTAGGTATGTCACAACAAAGATAAATTTGTTAAAATCTTTGAAAAGTTGCATTTCGTCTGGAAGTTAACTCCCACTGCAGAAACTACCAAATACAAGGTGTTTTTTTAAACTTAAAAATCTGATGCTGATATCACATGACTTCTTTATGGCCTGTTAAATTATATACAATTTTTGCTGCGTTTTATTTAAACTTATTTCAACGAATTTCAATAGAGATATATTTCTCATTCAATTAATTTAGTTCTCACTTCGTGGCAAAGCAAAAATACATAAAAACATCTTCATTAAAAATTATAAAATACAAAAAAACATAAAACACCATGATAAAAAGCAACTTCTACAATTAAAATTAGGAGTTTCTAAACGAAAACAAGCAATTCTGCCAGCTTACGGGAAGGTAGATTTTCCGCTGCAGAAAACTGAAAGTATACTTTTTGGTTTCACTCTAAAACGTTTTTTTTCTCTCACTTCTCAAAAAGACACAGGAAAGTGCAGAAACTGACTTTAATTCACTATTCTGCTAAGTTTCACATGTAAACAGATCCGTTAGGCTTAACCGCACCTAAACAAATTTTAAATAGTCGACAATTCTGTAACTATTATATAAAGACCAACTAAAAACGTAAAATCCTTAACCGGAAAACAGGAAAACACAATTCAATCATTTTTAAAGCAAAAAATGCCCAATTTACAAACATATAAGAATAAAAAAACTGAGCCTACCGAGCCAAGTAACAGAGTGCCTATATATATATATATATATATATATATATACTTTTGATATCGCCGATTGCAACCAAAAAGGGGAGGTGCACAACTATATGTTATAGCAGTCCTACATAAAAAGGGCAACGTTCTGAAGCTAGTCCTTTTTGAGTTATGATAGATACATACACTGGTGTGCAAAATGTAAGCAAGAGCAGGGTTTTTTGCCATAACTCCACGAGAAATTAATTGAGAGACATGAAATGTAAAAAAGAAGGAGAGTAGTACGTAAAGTATGACGAAAGCATTGGAGCTGAGAAAGGAATACAAGGCATACGGTATGGAATCAAACAAAAAAAGCTTTATTGAACGCATAGTATCGTGACTCATGATTGTCTATCCAAGAGGAAGAACAACAAGCTTATGTTCCTTAATATGGGATATGCCATCCCCTCACTGCAATGGTTGCTTCGCACCGTCTCCGCATAGTCAGAACCAGCTGGTGCAACATTTCTTGCGGTAGGAGTGCTCATTCCACAATCAGCATCTGTTTGAGTTGTTGGGTGTTTTCCGGAGGATGTAAGCGTGCTGCAATGCATCTCTCCAAAGCATCCCACACGTGTTCGATGGGATTTAAATCTATGGAGTACTCTGGCCAATCCCTTCGAGTGACATCTTCACTTTCCAGTAGCTCGTCAACAGCAAGAGTCCAATGTGGCCGTGCATTGTCATCCATAAGAATTAAGTCTGGGTCAATGGCCCCTCGGAACAGACGCACATGGGGAAGGAGGACCTCCTCGCAATAGCGATCTCCGGTTACAGACCTTCTGTCCAAAACGTGGAGCTCAGTTCGCCCATTCAGCATAATGCCTTCCCAGACAAGAACTCCAGGACCACCGTTACGGTGTCTTTCCTTGATGTTACTGGGATAAAACCGGGTCAGGACCTTTCCCCAATTTAAAACACGTTGAGAATCGCTTCTGGTACTGAACCGACTCCCATCCGTAAAGAGGACACGACTCCATTGATCAGTTGTCCAGTTTTTGTGCTCTCTGCACCACTGTAAACGGTGGCATTGGTGGCAAACTTTCAACGGGAGGCAGCGTTCAGGACGGCGGGCGAATAGGCCCCCTTTGTGAAGGTGTCTGGCCACAGTAAACCGCAACACTTGTCGCCCCGTTGCTGTACGGAGTTGCTGAGCAATGGTGTTTGCTGACTGCTGTCGGCTTCTTTTCGCCTTCAGGACGATATATCACTCATCCCCTGCAGATGTCGTCCTCGGGCGGCCACCACCAACCTTTCTAACAGCTGTACCTGTGGTTTGGAACGCTTTCCAAGCTCGCGAAACGACACTTTTGTTGATTCCGAATTCTGCAACTACACTGGTGACAGTACGCCCCTCTTCCAGCTTTTCGATCATTCTTCCACGTGTGAAGTCATCCAGGTGATTTCTTCTAGCCATATTTCACGAACTGACTCACTGGCACTTGCAGCGAATATGTTGAATTGCGTCTCCGTCCTTCCTTTTATTCTACTGTTGAGCTGCGCGCGCCGACATCACGCGTTTTGTGTCGCTCACGTCGCCTCTGACATTTCGTTCCTGATATTTGCATATGCATGACGTTTCTACTGACTTACATGTTCATTGTACTGATCTCCAGACCTCCTTTTCTGCAGTTTCATGGCTATCAGCTAAATGTTTACATTGTTGCTTAAGTTTTGCACACCAGTGTACGTACGTACGCACGTACAGATGTTACGGAAAGAAAATCGGTTCTGAATCCATTTTAAAATCCGTTGGGGGAAAAAAAGAGTTCTTTATTCGATCTTTACGTACAGCTGTCACGCAAAAACATCGTTAAATTGCATTGGATCGCGGTTAAAAATGGATATTTCCGTTGGAATATGATACCCGGAATTTTTCGTGATATACATTAAGGAGAGTTACAAAATGTTAATGCAATATATTTTATCTATGCATTATATGAATTTTCTGGAAGGAGAGTTTTGCCGTATTTGTACTGGAAGACATAAATCGTTTTACTCTGTCTAATACGAAACATGCTATAAGTCAAAACAGCAGATTCATATTGCATTATATGATGTACAGTTATTAGGCTATTTTTGAAGCAGAAGACATGAAAACTAAGCAATACCCTCGCCGGGACTCGAACTTGGACCTCTCGAATACGCGCCGAGTGTGCTAACCGTTACACCACGAAGGCATGCAGAAAGGAAGGAGAAAATAACCCCTTTTAAAGGCTACTGGGGATTAGGGGACTCTCAGTCGCCAAATCCTGGTGGTGAAGAATTAGCATCCACCACCTTTTAGTTCGGGTTCCACTGTTAGACATTAGGCAGTAGGTTAGACATTAGGTTATTTTTGATGCTAGGAGACGCGAAATTATGCAATGGCCTCACTGGGACACGAATCTGGACCTCTCGAATGCGCGCCTAGTGTGCTAACGTTTCACCACGGTGGCACGCTGGAAGTAGTGAGAAAATATTGCTTATTGCTATTAAGCACATGTATAGCACACTTGCTATTTAAGCACAGGTATGTACTATATATAGCATACTTGTTATTATTTTAAGCATTATATGTAACTCAAAACAGTAACATGGAAATTAAACGTGCTTCTCAGTATGCAAACAGTTGCTGAAGTTCATAAAAATTTTAAAAAGAAAGTGATAATAATTTCAAATTGCATTTTAATGCTTAAAATAATTTTACACTAAACTGTTATTTATTATTATGCAAGTAATTTAAGAATTGTTCTCCCCAAAATTATATACTACAAAATTTTGTATTGTAAGTTCGCTGTTCAAAATGGCAAAACGAAATTAATGAAAAATATTGTGGTGGTATTTCCGTGTAAATTAACGTCACGTGGAAATTCTTACACCCCGTAACAAAGAAAATAAATTATGATTGAAAACCTGACTTTTCATTTATTTCACGAGATTGCTTGCGCACAATGTTTGCAATAAATATTTCCTTCAAATGGCAATACCAAGGGAATATCCTGCCAATGCCATAATATCAGCGAACTCACAGAGGTTTCCTTAGAGGTGTTTAAAAAAATTATGGGCTAAAAACATGCAAACGGGATATATTTTGAAATGTGATTATATACATTATTATATGTTAAACGAGTCAAACAAATTAGAGAAAATCAAGTTTTAAATAAGAGGGAAATTTAAGACAAACAGAAACAAGAAAAATTGAAATGCTATCAGATGCATTCCATTTGTAAAATGAGATGCGATTCCTTTCTTTGAAGACAAAGTTTTTAACCTAGAACATTTTTTTTTAACGTAAAATTTGAAATATTCTTTGGAAATTGATTGAGTTTTGGAAGGAAAAGAATAGAAAATATCAGGAACTGTATAAAATGTCAAGGAAACTTTATTTTAAATTTTAATATGAATGAAAATAAACAGTTGAAAACATATTTGCTTTAGAAGCAGTACCATTTTTAAGTGTATATATTATATATGCATCTTCTGAAACGCATTTAAAAAGGTATTCAAAAATTTTAATAGAAGATATTGGATCTCAGAAGCTGTTGAATTTGATGATAACGTTCCCGTAATATTAAAACGTTTTAGAATTTCAGGAAGTGTTCCAAATCTTTTATTTGAAACATCTATTTTAGTTAATCTCTGTGTATTTTATTTTGGGACAGAAGACATGAAGAATATGCATTAAACTATCCGGGATTCAAATTCCTCTCGTTTGCTAATCGGACGTGCTTCCATTTACACCATGAAGGTAGGCCGTAAGGAGGGAAAAATACCTTATATTCTTCCCCATTTAAAGCTGTAGACGCAGTTCGATTTTCACTGTAGACACATATTTTTTTGTGCGAAGCCCTTGCCGGAATTCGAAATCCACATTTCCCGATTGCTAGTCAGACATGCCTTCAGTTACACCACGAAGGCACGCGGAAGGAGAAGTAACAGTCATGTATCAATATTCAAATTTTAAAAATATGGCAATATTAAAAATGGAAATTTATGGCGCTGACAATTTCAATTTCTTAACTTGAATTTTCTTCGAAATATTTTGTTTTAAAGTAAAAGATATGCTGCAAGATTCCATTTGCCGCAACTTATTGAATTAATAGGGTAAGGATAAAGCAGGGATTTAAGACAAAAGAGTTTTCGAACTATAATTTATCATAATTTCGACTACGTTTGTCACCACAGCAGTGTGTTATCCAAAGAAATGAGCCTAGATAAAGAAGTGTCATCATAAGCAACCTTCTACAGCTGGTTTCAATAATTCTATCGTGGACAGAGGTAGTCTGCGCGATAAATACCATGAAAGCTGAGGAAAACTTGCGTCGCCACCAACAAAGGATCGACTTATAATCTCATGTGAAATATGACGAAATTGAGATTCTGCCAACGTTTCAAGAGCTGTAATGCATTCAATTCTGCATGGTCATTTTACAGGTTTTTACATGTGTAGAAGATTAAATAATTGCTCTTAAACCCTACTAGAGTGACATGGGAGTTATTTCTCCGCTCTGAATTAAGATGACAAAAAGCTAAGGTTAAAATAATCTTTAAATCAACTCCTTAAAAATGAAGAGAAGATGCCACTTGCGCTTACAAACAAAAACTCCGTAGCTTGTCGTCATTGAAAACAATATAAGTTGAAATTCAAATTTAAGTAACATGGTCGGAGACTACACAAAATTGTTGACACACAAAAACTACACAAAAGACTACACAAAAGCTGGCTTAAGTAATTAATGCAGCGTTTATAACGTCGGCTAGCAAAATGGCTAAAGCCAGAGTGATTTTTGGCAAAGCAGGTGACAGGACATAACTGCAAACGAGATTGTCACAAGTTCTAACTCAAACCCTAGGCGTAAAAACTCACACGACTATTTTCATTCTAACAAGGACTTGGGACAAAGATGTTACAGTAAAGTTTCAGATCATAACAAATGCTTAATTAACATAAAATCTTTACAATTTAACAATACCCAAATCACTTATGATGGGAAATGACCCACTGTAGAGTTCTTTGATGAAATTTTTTCTTATTTGCTTCCTTAAATGGTACTGATTTTAAGCCACACCGTAGAATATTAGATGGTAACCTTTTTAAAAGGAAGTTTTCCTGTAAGTTTAGTAGGATTTATAACTGATTCAGATTGGACTTCTGAGAAGTTCTACGCACATTGCGAAATGATTAAAGAATAAATGTTAGAAGGTAAATTGCTATAACATAAATAGCTAAATTAAAAAAATTTATATAAAATAATTATATAATTTTTTGCTTTATAAAAGTAAGGAATATATTTAAGTAATGTTTCTTTTTCCTGCTTCAAATTAAATTTTTTACAAACATTATACCTAGTATTGTTAGTAGTAAGTGAATATTATCACTTCTTCAAACCTCAGCGTTGCCTGATAAATATAGAGTGAACGCCGCTTATTTTGGAATTAATGTATATTTTCATGTGCATAATCTACACATTCACCCATACATTAATTGGGCTGATACTGGTAAAACTGACACGACTTGAGTTCTTTTACTTCGATAATTTTACATGTATTTTCCATTTTTCAAATAGTTATCTTTACTTATTGTATTTTGTGAACTGAAACAATATATGAATTTCCAAGAAATAAAAAAATTTAGTCTCTGAAGATATTTTCTTCTAAACTTGTTTCGTTATTTAAATGAAGCTTTTGCTTTTTTGGTGTTATTTAAGCAATTAAAGCTAAAATGAATGAAATTATTTATATTATGTTAAAACACTCAACGTTTAACTCCCTAAGGAGATAAAATACGTTTGTGTAAGGAGTTGTAAGAGAAATCAGCTCATATCCTTATTATTTATGGAGCAAGGAACGAAGAAACTCACACAGTCAGTCTATTAGCGGAAATTCGAGCCCGGGTTGAACTATCAGTATTCAGTTGTCTTATCGCTCCGTCGTCTAAGAAATTGGAAGGCAAATAGAAAAACGACATATACACTCATGGACAAAAAAATTAGCGCACCAAGAAATAATTGCCGGATCGTAACGAAACTTGCAATGAAAGTACATGTCGGGGAGATATGCAAATGATTAGAAATTCAGCGTGATTGCGCATTACGTATAGCCGGTAGAGGGCGTTGAACGTCGTACTCTGTGGAGTATAAAACAGGTAACCAAAACTTGTTTGAGTGTGCTGAATCATTTACAAAGGAAGAGCTGAGGTAGACATGGCAACGGCTCCCAGGAGCCATTTTTAGCCGTGTTCGAAGACAATATGAGCAGTAAACGCAGTTTGAGAGGGGGAGAATCGTCGGGATGATGGAAGCTGGGTGGTCAGCTAGGCGAGTAACTCGTCAATTAGGTCACTCTGATTGTGTTGTGAGGAGGTATTGGAACCAGTGGACTTGAGAGATGTCATGCACACGAAGACCAGGCTCAGGACGCCCTCGACAGACCAGTCGTCGAGAAGACCGCCACATCGTATGAAATGCACGCGTAAAGCCAACTACTTCATCAGCCGCCATCCAGGCACAGGTAGCACCTTCACTAGGGGCCCCTGTGTCTTCTCGAACCATACGAAGGCGCCTGGCTGAAGGACAGTTGGTATCGCGGCGCCCATTACGTGTGCTGCCCTTGATGCCCACCCATCGACGCCTTCGTTTAGAGTGGTGTCGAGCACGAGGAAACTGGACTGCAGCGGAATGGAACCAGGTCGTCTTTAGCATCGAATCCAGATTCAATCTCGGCAGTGATGACAATCGTGTTCGTGTGTGGAAAGCACGTGGTGAACGCCTCAATCCTGCCTTTGCTGTACAGCGACACGTCGCTGCCACAGCTGTTGTGATGGTATGGGGTGCCATTGCTTACAATACACGGTCACCCCTAGTATTGTTCCATGGCACCATGACAGCCCAGCGATATGTTTATGAAATCCTGCAACCACATGTGTTTCCACTCATGCAACGGCTCCCAGGAGCCATTTTTCAACAAGACAATTCTCGGCCTCATACGGCAAGGGTATCACAAGACTGTCTTCGTACTGTTACTACTCTTCCTTGGCCTGCCCGATCCCCATATTTGTCTCCAATCAAGCATATTTGGGATCATTTGGAACGACGAGTTGGGCATGACACGAGTTTGAACGAACTAGAGGCAAGGCTACAGCAAATATGGAATGAAATCTCTCAAGACATCATGCAGAACTTGTATGACTCAATGCCCTATCGTATCGCATCGTGCATTTGCGCTAGAGGGGGTCCAACGGAGTATTAACTCCTCCGTTCTTTTGCCTTTTTCTCTGAAATAAATTATCCTTTTTCTTTGATTTTCTTATCATTTACTTATATCAAAGTAGTCATTGCGTATGTAAAATTTCGTTTCAATTTGAGGACTCCTTCTTGGTGCGCTAATTTTTTTGTCCATGAGTGTATTAGCAATTGCAAGCTACTTAAAAGTTGTCTCGAAGTGACTGCTAACGAAGAAAGTGGGCTTTGTCGTGTTATAAAGAAAGCAGTATCGATGGTCTTAATAGCAGTATGATAGACACAACATTCAGGGAGTCATATTTTGGTATGGTAAGCAAATACTATAGCAGAATATGATTTCTTGCCATAGAATTCCCTGTCTGAAATCATACTCATAATGTAGCTAAATACGACTTACTGGAGTCACATTTTTCTGTGGTATGGTGGGAGGTAACTTCACAGTGTGACCTATCGGGAATATCCACAAGATCGAGCCTCTGCGCTTTGCCTCGATTTCGTCCTGAAATTATGTTTTATTTTTCTGATTCAATATCTATTCATAGACCTCATAATTCAATATAACATATCGTGGACCAACTTCGTTGTCCAATTTCGATCTCTGTTAGTCATAAAAATAGGTTCGTCTGGTTCGAAACCTGCTTCACTATTCATTTTTTTCGAGGGTAGATATTTATAATGCAAAGTTATTATTACAATAAGAAGAATGTTTCCATTAAAACTACAGGCTTAACCCTTAGAGAACCGAAGCCATCGCTAACCTGTATACTTAAAATACCGAAACACCTGTCCCCGTCCATTACCCGTCAGTCTGCTTCCTCTCCTCCCTGTCCATTAACGCATAAATAGGTGGGACGATTTAAAATAACATTCTATCTACTTCCTGACAAAGAAGCTTCAATGAGCCTTTTAGGGCAACCTGTCTGTAATAAACTGATACAATGCATATGGAGAATCTGCATCTGCTACTACATACTTTAGGCGAAGGGATGAAAACATCGTCGCAGTCTCGGCCATTTTGGGCGGTTGTGGTCGTTTGAATAAAGGTTGTCTCGGGCATTTTGGCTTTCAAAGGGTTAAGTTGACGAATAAAGTCTCGTTCAACGAGAATACCAGATCGACTTATTTAAGCTAGCAATTTAGTAGGAGATTTATGAATATAGAAGACAAATTTCTGTTGCTTTCAAGGCATCTAAGTGTGGTTTATAATTCCAGTTCATTATTTGTTTCTTCTGATTAATATTATTATTGTCAGTACAAAGAATTTTGCGTTCGTTTATGGATGTCAAGAGCATTATAAAAATGTTGAATTGAAAATATTGTCAAGAGCATTATAAAAACGTTGAAGTAAAATTAATTGCAAAGATAGCCCTTGGTAACAATTGTTATGATTCAAGTATTTTAATTTCATATAATTTCTTGCTTTTTCAACTGTATCATAATACTTCTTAAGTTTAAAACAATTAAGTTAAATAAAATAATTTCTCCGTTTGCTACGTATATGAATAACGTTAACTGCATCAAGAAATTCTATATCTCTCACTTAATATAAATACAAGCTTTCGCACTTTATTGCCCTTTAAATGCAAGAAGAAATACCATTCTATTTTTACAAGTCTAAAAAAAGTGCAAAAAGCAACACTTTCCCAATCTTCATTACTTTGATATTATCATCAGTTACAGATCTGCAATACACCACAGAGAAAAAAAGCTGCTGTTGGGCTCTCTGGATGTTTTGCCCTGTCTTAATTAAGGTGTAAGAAAATGTAAATTATGATATTAATTAACAAAAGGAAAATATGAAAATAAATATCTAACATGGACACCACATGACTTTCGTATAGGGCCCATTAAATTATAAGCAGTTTTTACTGGGCTTCCTTTAAAATTATTTCCTCGAATTTCGTTACAGATATGTTCCTATTCAATCAATTCAGTCCTTATTTCGCAGCAAGGCAACAATACATAAAAATTCAAAATACATATCTTCTAAAAATTGCAAAATAGAGAAAAGCCTAAAACACCAGATGCAGTTAAAAACAGTCTATTTTTTTTCTTTTGCAATGCAAATTAGAATTTCTGTCAAGCAATTCGGCCAACATGCAGGAAGATAAAATTTTCGCCTCACAAAATCCCAAGTTAACTTTCGGTCTCACTGGAGAAAAGGACACTGAATTTCGTACACAAACTGACTTAATTTACCCTTCTACTAAGAGTTGCAAAATGTAATCAAATGGCGGCTTCGTTAGGCTTAACATCACTGAAACTTTTAAATTGATGATAATTCTATAGCTATTGCCTGCAGATTAACAAAAGGCATAAAAACCTTAACCGGAACATAAGAGCAACAAAATGTAAGTTTTAAAGGACAAAATGCACAATTTATCAGCATATAGGAATAAAAAAACAGAGCATTTCTAGCCGAGTAAGTGGGTGGGTATACATATATATATATATATGTTTGGTGAGGTCGAATGCAACAAAAAAGGAAGGTGCACGGCGAGATATTATAGCAGTCCAGTCCCTCATACAAAATTTCAGTGTTATAGGCTAACTCAAAGCTAATCGTTTTTGAATTATGCGAGATGCATTCATGCTATTGTAGGTACAGGCGTCAGTCATTTTTAATTTTGAAAACCTTTCCTTTCAATTCTTCTTTCCCATTTACACCTCCCTACCAGAACGAGTTTTCAGAATCAGGTGGAATGTAAATGAATTAGTCTTAGCATTTTGAGAAAGTTAAACTTAATTCGAAAGAGAGTGCCTAGGAGTTCTGTGGCACGTGTTTGCGTTTTGACTAATTCATTCTAGAATTTATTACGCTCGGCCGCATTGTACGTGCCTGTTGAAAATCGCCGGCTTTAAACTAACCGGTGATTACGGGCCAACTACGTTAGCTATGTGTGTCTAGCAAAGTCAATTTTAGTTTAGTATTAGATTAGTTTCTTATTTTCTCGTCCTGATTAAAAGCCCGAGTGGAGGCTTTCCTGTAAGCCCGAGAAGAGGCCAACTGTTATTACTTCCTTGAGTGAATTAAAGGGCATTTTAACCCTTCTCGAGCTACGTTGTAAGTGCTTGAAATCAGCAATGAGTTGCTACTCAATTCACTAGGTTCCTCGACATTTTATCATAAATAAAGTAGCGAGGGACTTTACAAAGTTATTAATTACGCAATTATTAAAAAGGAATTAATGCTATCGAGATTTAATTGATTTTGAATTAGTATCAAAATAATACTTTTATTAAATTCGTATTCGCACACCAAATTCAATGTAATGAGGAAGCCAGCCTAATTGCTTAATTAGTTTGAATTAAATCTTACAGGATAAACCTAGGAACGACAAAAATCCGAAAGGTAATTAATTAACTGCTTACTTCAAACGAAGTAATAATTCAGCTTATTGGGTCTTAGGCGCGTAGAAACCTAAATATTTTCTCTCAACCACATCACCAATAACATCAATGTTTTGTCAATGTCTATTTCAGAAGAATATCAGTTATTGGACAGGAAAGGGACGTACGTGCTCAGTAATGTTAAGAATTGCGGTATGATTGAATGATGTTTGTTTCGGAAGCCACGTTACCTAACTTTTCTCTGTGAAATTACTATATTCAAAGAAAAGCTTGGAAGAAATTTCGAGAAGAATTTCTGTTTATCACAGCTTGAAAAAATTCTCGCAAAAGCTGTAAATCATGTCTCAGAAATTATGTGCATAAAACACACATCTCTAAAACTTTAATTATCTACTGGTACAATAATAAAATTACCAAATAATTTTCAATGTAATCAAAAGGAAACAAAGCATAAAAAAATTAAGTAAATATGAAGCATTTTTACTGTAAAGCAATGAGTTCTTTTGTCAGGACTGAGTGTTCTGTGCATGTGTTTAGTGAACATGGTGAAGCACTACAGTCCTGCTCTGGAACAGGGAGCTGAAAAAAATGCGCTTTGTTCTGATGTAGATATTGTGCTGGAGAATAACTGCACTTGAAAGGGATTTAAAATCCTCTTTTATTAAATCACTATTATTTACACACTTCCCAACTCGGGAGAGATACAGAAAGTAAAAGACCACACTTGGGCCTAACTTAACAAATCAAATCAATCTAAATGAATATCTAAACCTAAATAAAAATTTAGTTAAACTTTGCTCGCAGAGCAAATCGCGGAGTTTGGCCTCTAACTAAATGGTGCGTAGCAAGAAATACTAATACTAGCGCACTTCAATTTATTTCAATATGCAATCACGTAGTAAGCACTATGGCTTATAATTTTTGCTGCTACTGGTCAGGCGAACGTCGAGCAGAATGATCGTGATCTGAGACTAAAAGCTCTCTCACACTAAGAGGTTTCTACCTCTGGTTTAAATAGTACTTGGCTGTACTTCAAATTAGCATAAGCTGAAAACGCGCGCTTCTTCTGACGGGAAGTTGAAACAGAGAAGAGATAGAAAGATTTAAATTAAAATAAAACTTGGTTAGTTTAACTAAAACCTTACACTTTGAAAACGTATGCGCAAGGCTTGGCGTACGGCATTCGAAGATGGTTTCATATCGTCCATCCGTTCGTATACTATCAGTCTAATATAGCGGAACCAGTAAATGAAAATGCAATTAAAATTATTCAGAGTTACGTAAAAAATTATCATAATCTCTACGATGGCTGTGTCAACGAATTAGCTTTTGCGCTCAGAACTGCAAAACATGACACTACGGGGAAGAACCCAGCGGAATTATTTTCAAATTATTTTTTTGTTCAGCAAAGAGAGACGGAGTTCAAAACAAAAAGTTATGCAACAAATAGTTGATGAGGCAATTAAAAGTTCAGATATCGCCGAAGGGAAGCAGAAATTACATTATGATCAAAAGAGAAGGCGGGCGGAATACAGTGTATGTCAAAAAGTTTTGAAAATTAAGCGTACATTACCTTCCGCTTCTGCGAATAAGAAGGCAAAGTTTCATTCAAAATTTGAGGGCCGTTTATCATTGAAAGGATAAAATATACCACCTTATATCTAAAATATTAAAAAGGATATAAGAGTATTGCAAATATTGATCAATTGAAGAGGTATCATGAGCGAAGAGATTTTCAAGTGTTAAAAGCTCTTTTTCGTGAGCTTGGAAGGAAACCAAGAAGTAACACTGCCGAATCTTCGCAATGATGCATTCCAGAGTTAAAAAGATGGGTATAGTTCGACCGTCTCAAACGCAACCCTGGCTGGCATTGTGCCAAAACATATAGACTCGCCCAAAAGGGGCGTTATTACTTGCTGCGACGTGAAAGGTCACGTGAAATTCTTCTCTTCTTCGGAAAGAGAGAACGGAGGGAAAGAAAGTTCCCATCCTTCCACCCTATTTTGAGAATAATTCGGTCCGAATAGCGCATGCGCGTTTGCGCTCATGGTCGCGGACGAGGCGGTTGAACTATAACTTCAATCCCTCATTAAGGCCAGAAAAGTAGACTTCAACAAAGAGAGAGGGCAAGGAAGGCAATCACCGAGTGTCGGCGTGAAGCCAGCGAAACGCGTTCCAAGCGAAGCAGGAAAATGGCGTACGCCGTTCAGCCAAGACCCTTCCCGAAGGGGTATGAGGTCCAAACGTCGAATTAAGCTTACCTCGCCACCACAAATAATGAAATAGAAGCCTCAGAGACCAGATTACCGTGAAGTTCCACAGGATCAGCCGCTGGACACGAAAAGGAGTTCGCAGCCTGAGAAGAGGAATAAATGATTAAACCAGTTTTATGTGTGCATCTAAGTGCACATTTACATAACCTTCAATAAGCTTTTGTCTTGTTTGTTTTCATTCATTCTAACGAATTCTAACAAACAAGGGTATTTTAAGCCAAGCATTTTGAAAGGTGTCACTGATTTTTACACCATGTTACCTATAATCCATATTTTAGTTAACACAACATATGATCTGACTTGAACTGCGAAATTCTATTCATAAATCACCAAAATACCAAAGAAAGTAATCATTAAAACCCATAAAAATACTAGCCACTGGTGCCGTTATTGAGTTGCATATGCATTCATCGCCTACAATGGCAGTACTGTCATTATCAACTTTTAAGTCTAAAAGTAGCACAAGGAAATGGTAGAGTAGCAGAAAATTTCCAAATCGCATAAAAATAAATTTTAGTAGCACAAGTTTATACCTAGCTTCTAAAGTTCTCACTATTTAACAACACTGCTTGAAAAATTAGCTAACCAACCTTAAATAATACCAATTTGCAGACCAGTTCTGAGTCTGCTAACTTACTATTGAAAATTAGTTACGTTTTACTAATACTTAGCAGCTGATTATATGTAATATCCTGAACTAATTACAAAATAATGATTGTTTTCCTGCAGCAGATAAGCTGTCAACTTCTGCTGATGTTCGAAAAAAAAAAGAGAGAAATTCGTTATTTAAAATAGCATTGTTTTGCGCATAAAAAGTCAACGTAAGGGTGTATCTTTTAACAAGATTTATTTTCAACAAGTGATTCGAAGTAAATTATTTCTTAGAATGAGAGACCCTGTTATCTACTTCCGTTTTCACTCATCGTTGCATCTTTGGTTTTAGCGGTATCCTTGGTTTAGTTCTCAACTTCAACAAGTACTTGACTCACACTTCAGCAACAATTAAAAGTGTATCTTTCTGTAACAGCATTTTGTCTGATGGAAGATAGGTAAAAAGTAAAATAACATGCAGATTATCAATGCATTCTTATACATTCGTAAAAATAGGGAATTGTGTTTTATTTCATGCTAGAAAATGACAGTCACTTCTGGAGTGGAAATGGTAACACTAGTTATATAGCTGACAACTTTTAAATACAGAGCTTGTTGCACATTTGTTTTAGATGATTTTGCTTTGATATAAAAAAATTCTGCTTGGAATTTTTTTAACTGAAACTATATTTCTGAAAGCATATATTATCATCTGCCACTTGATAGTTTTTTTTCATGCAAAAATGGCGCTTTTTAAGAAGCAATGGATGGAAGGCTGTGTATGTGCTCTTTCCAAAGAGATTTATTCGCATCTAGTTATTAAAAAACGTTATGAAAGCCACGGTTTTCTGACATCTAAAGCTACTATAGGTAATATTTTTGTAAGGTTCTTAACAATTATTTTTTGTTAAAGCTACTTTCCTATCCCTCCTAATTTCAGCTTACAATTTCCTACCAGAACGCGTTTCTATAATCGCAGTTAATGCAAATGAGTAAGAATAGTATTCAAGTCAATCTCCCACTGAGTTCGAGAAACAGCCTCAGAGTTTCTGATTAGCGCGTGTTTGCCTTTTGGCTACGACTCTCTAAGCTGTTACTAAGCTCGGCCGTATTACAGGCCCTTGATAGCTTTGCTAGCTTATTCGATATTAAAGGGCCAACTACTTTGAATTTTGATAATTTCGGCTATATCTCTTTAGTTAAGTATTAGTTAAGTCTTAGTTATTATTTTGAGGTCAAGCTCAAGTGGAGGCTTTGCTGTAAGCCCTGAGAAAGAGGCCAACGGTAATTCTTATTTTCAGCAATGAAGGGTAATTAATCCTTCTTGAGTTTATGCCTCTGTTCCTGAACTAAAGCGAATATTCGCTTAGCTGTTCATCAGGTTCCTCCCCATTTAGTTGTTAGATAAAAGGATGGAACACTACTTTTCATTAAGAAAGGGGTAAAAAAGTCAAAGTATGGTATCAAGTGTAAAAATTGTTGTTAGATAAAAGGATGGAACACTACTTTTCATCAAGAAAGGGGTAAAGAAGTCAAAGTATGGTATCAAGTGTAAAAATTGTTGTTAGATAAAAGGATGGAACACTACTTTTCATCAAGAAAGGGGTAAAAAAGTCAAAGTATGGTATCAAGTGTAAAAATTGTTGTTAGATAAAAGGATGGAACACTACGTTTCATCAAGAAAGGGGTAAAAAAAGACAAAGTATGGATGGTATCAAGTGTAAAAATTGTTCCAAATGCATATCCAAGTAAAAAATGGAATGTTTCGAATGTTGCAAACGTAAGAACATTAATACTAAAAGGAAAATCCAACAAGTCAAAGGACAGTTGCAAAATCATTAAAATTCGCAATGTCAAATGTAAACAAAGTGATTTATACTGATTTGAATCTTAAACAGGCGAAAAAACATAATGTGGCTTGTCTTTATCCATGACATACCGCCGAACGCAGAATTTTTCAAAAGAGACATTTATTCGAACAAAAATGGAAAAATGTTCTAACAATAGCTGAATCTTGTGCGTATTTAAATGACCTCAATAAAAAGAAATCCATTTATTGTCATCAAAGGGGAGGAAAATATCTTGAAAACATGGTTTAAAGAATATAAAGAAAGTTTTTCAAAGGGATTTATGATGGCTGCTGGTTTTTCATATAATAGCAAATTGAAAGGAAAGAGAATGAAGAAAATGTTAAGATCAATTTCACATATTATCAGGAACATATTTTATACCCAATTTTGAAACACGAAATAGCTTTTCTTTACCCACAGTGGCATCAATCAGTAGAACTGCATCAAGACAAAGCAAGCAGGAAAACGTCAAAATCCATTGTTAATTTTTTGAAAAAAAAAGGAACAAGAAACAGGTATAAAGTCCATACCCTACTAAATCTCCTGATATATAGGCTATGGAGTTTTGGGCTTTTGGACTTTTAAAAAGCGAATTATCCAAACTTGTACTTACAACTCTCCTTGGACATTAAAAAGAGACATCGTGTTCAAGAGGAATGTTTGTGTTCAAGACATCGTGTTCAAGAGGAATGTTCGTGTTCAAGACATCGTATTCAAGAGGAATGGATTAAATACGTTTTCCTACTACAAAAGGCTTTGTTGTCTTGGAAACTACGTTGTAGATAGATGGTGAAGAATAAGAGTTATCAAACAAAACATTTAAAACAAAAAAGCTTTAAATAAAATATTTCTCTTATGTACAATGAAAATCGTCTAAAATGAGTGCGAACAGCCTCTGTAAACAGAAACCAGAAATCATGGAAACTGAAACAAAAAAACAAATAAAACTAAGCAACTCGAAACCCTTTTGAAACATAGATTTTTAATAAAATCGTTCTGCGTAAAATTTGATTAACTACGGAGCTTTTGGAAATAATTTTCAGCTGATGTAAAAGCAGCACTAATCACACCCGTCAATAGGGTCAACTAAGTAATGCACTGCAATATACACAAAGTTCTCTAGGTATTAAATCTTATGACATCCGAAGATTTACTTTAATAAATTATTTCTTGTAACAAAGACCCGGAAAATTCTGCAGAGCATGGCTTTACTGGCAAGTATTCTGTTTACTGCAGCTCCTAAATGGCGTAGCTAATCTAGGCGAAGGATTTGAGTAAATCCACTTAATGTATGTCCTGATCCGCCCGTTCTATCACTCGCGTGTTTCTCATCATTCACTGTTTAGTAAGCTTCGTATTTAAAACCCGGATGAGCAAGACGATAAAAGAAAAGACTTCCTTTCTCCTTATTTGAGCGAAAATGCAGGGGAAAAAAGTCGCAACTAACGGAACAGATTTGGTAATTCGAACTTAGATTCTTTTGACAAAAGCAATACATTTTGAAAGTAACGTGATTAATTATAAGCATTTTTATCTCCACTAATAATATATTTTCATCATTCAGTTTTCTCTGTGGTTAAAATTAAATTATTTTACGAAAGTTATTCCATCATTACAGTGTCTCACAAAAGTGATGGAACACTTGTGCTTTACAAAATTAAACTGTAGTAAAATAAATTAAAAAAACATGTAAAAATGTTTTGTGGGTGTGTTTCACACTTAAATTTTGTAACAATTATTACATAACATGCATTTTCTCAAAATATTAATTTAATAAAAATACAATTGTTTAGAACGGAGCAAAATATGGCTCATATAAGCGATAGGACACTTACTTTTCCATCAAATATTCATCCAAAAATTTTACTTTTTAAAAGGTTTTAATATTTTGTTGAATTTCCTTTTACTTTAAAAATATGATTTAATCTTTTTGGGATGGATTCGACTAATTTTTTTGTGATTTCTGGAGCGATTTTACCCCATTCTTCTTGAAGCACCGATTTTAATTGTTGTTTTGAAGAAATGGTGTGTTTGCGAATTCTTGATTCCAATTCTTACCAAATATCCTCTGTGGGATTTAAGTCTGGAGATTATAGTGGTGTTTTTATTATTTCAGGACAGTTATACAGCAGCCAGAGTCTAACGTTCAAAGCAGTGTGCTTGGGGTCATTGTCCAGAGAGAATTTAAAATCGTTATGAAGGTTCAATTTTCGTGATGAAGGTTTCTAATTTTGATTTAATATGCCAATATACTTGTACTGATCCATTATACTGTCAATGAAAACAAGATTACCAACTCCAGCAGACGACATACACCCCCATACCATAACTCCTCCTCCACCATGTTTTACTGTTGGCACCAAGTTCTGTTTGCGAAATTCTTTTCTGGGTTTTCTCCACACCAAGATTCTAGCGTCAGAACCAAATATATTAAATTTACTCTCATCAGCAAATATAACTTCATTCTAGTGATCAGAATTCTTATTTATGCTGGATTTTGCGAAAGCCAGTCTGAATTTTCTATTCTTTTCACTTACGAAGAATTTTTTCCTGGCTGCTCTACCGTGATATCCAGTAGATCGAATTACTCTTCTAATAGTCTCAGGATTAACAATTACTCCATATAATGCTTGTAAATCAGCAGCAAATTTAGGAGCACTCATTCTTGGATTTTTTTAATATTTCGAACGATAATTCGCTTTATTCCATCGGATAGCTTTGATGGTCGGCCAGGTCTTCTTTTATCTTGAATCATATGATTCTTTTTATATCGTTTAATGATACTGAAAACTGTTGAATGACTCAAGTTAACTATTTCAGCAGTTTCTCTAATAGATTTTCCACGTTCAATATGCAAATTAATAACTAATTTTCGAATTTCAGGCAAAGTTTTTTTTCGTTTAGCATTCATGGCTGCACAGAGCTAAAAGACGCAAATATTCCCAAAAAAAAACTGGAGAAAAATAATGCAGACGATTTTATAAATTATTGCCAATTGCTTTTGAGTAAAAATAAAAACCCCAAAAAATATTTTTATTGCTTACTTCAGACGATTTTTGTTGCATAGTCTAATGGTGTCCCATCACTTATGTGAGCCATTTTTTGCTCCGTTCTAAACAATTGTATTTTTATTAAATTAATATTTTAATATTTTGAGAAAATGTATGTTATGTGATAATTCTTACTACATTTAAGTATGAAACACACCCACAAAATTTTTTTACATTTTTTAAAATTTATTTTAATACAGTTTCCTTTTTAAAAAACACAAGTGTCCCATCACTTTTGTGAGACACTGTATATTGGAAGGTTTATCTTATTTCAGTGCTTGCATTCTTCTGATTTTGAAAGTGTAAGATTCAAAATATATATTGTGTATGATTTGATTATATCTATTGTAACATTAAAGGTTATCTATAAATAAATTAAATAGATTCTTTGTGAATAAGATAAATTTATTCTGTTTGAAGAACATTTGTGCAGATAATGCATTTTAGAGTGAACAGTTATTCAATGTGAAATTTAACACACTGTATAGAAATCCAAATGAATATTCATTAGTATGACAGTAGATCGCAATTTTTACCTTAGTAATCTGAAAGTCAGCTAGACTGTAGTTTTCAGTCTAGGCAGCAATATTTTAAGGTGCATGTATATATATATATATATATATATATATAAAACCTGTACCATTTTAAAAGGTAGTTTAATGTTGAATTAAAATCATTTATTAGAAATAATTACAGAAGACCTTTACTTACAGAGGTAAAATTTTAAATAACAGTATGTAACTGTAGCAGCACCAACGAAATCCTAAAAGGCATTGATCAACAATATTTTGATCTGTGGATATGTATTTCAAGTTCTTTTTAGCTTGACATAGTATTCACACATCAAACTAATTCTGATGAACCGTGAGTAATTTTAATTAAAATAAAATTCTATTTACAAAATGTTCGTATCTTTTAGTACAGCAATAATTCTGCTTATATTAGTAATATTTTAAATTTGTATTTTTATATTGCATAGTTCTTTCTCTCTGCAAAATAACAGCATTCATAATATTTTAAGTAGTTATTTATGAATAATTAAATGAATATGCATTAAATACTATTTCTTCAGGCAGACGCAAAATACAGACATAATAATAATAATAATAACATTCAATTGCATAACTTTATTCAAGGATTTTACATTACTTTTGTAAGGTTTATCCTAAGTTTATTAACAGTTATTTTAAGTTTTGCATCTTTCCTACCTTATTCTAATTTCAGCTTACAATTTCCTGCCAGAATGTAAATTCAGAAACGCAGTAAATGCAAATGAGAAAGAGTACTATATAAGTCGATGTTTTACTGACTTCGAGAGAGATAGTCAGATTTCCTGACTAGCGCGCGTTTGCCTTTGGTTACGTTCTCTCTTAGTTACTACGCTCGGCCATATCTTAGGCCCTTGCTTGGCTTCGCCGATTTAATTAATATTTAGGGGCCAACTAGTTAGATCTCTGATAGCTTCGGCTATACCTTTCAAATAGCTTACTTCAGTTAGTTTAGTTTAATTTAAATTTATTATCATTTAAGTACAAGCCCGAGTGGAGGCTTTGTGTAAACTTCCAAGTAGGAACTGATTGTAAATACACTGAAAAATAAAGGGTTGTAAACCCTCTTTAAGTCTTACGTATTCTGTTCCCAAACTTAAGAGATTATTCGCTTGTTAGTGTTCGTGCGGCTCTAAATTAGAACTTTAGGATTTAAATAAGTAAAACCCCACAATATTTCTAAAATTTATTTAAAGATCAGCATAAGGAAATTATGTACGAGACTATCTTTCTAACTTTAAAAACATTACAGACATCAGTTCGACGTGCGAATTATTTAAAATATGACGTTTTACGCATTATACAAATTACATCGTGAATATTTAAAGGGTTTAAGTTTAAGCGCCAGAACGTTCGTTATAACGAAGTAAATAGGAAAAAAAGTCTGAAAGATTTCAAATTTTAAATTACGTCCAAAGGAGCGTTTATTTAACGTTTTGTATGTTACCTTTATTTATTAAATATCATGTTCTACACACTCAAGCCATAAAATTAAGTTCAACAGCAATATCGCAAAATAATTTTCAAATGAGCATATCTTTAGAACTTCCGATGCATAGTATTGAATATCGTATCTTACATTCTGGTGCACAACTACTGAGAGTTTTAACCAGTATATTGAAATTTGTATCAAAGTAACATATGAAACATACGGTATATTAACTAATACACCAACGCACAAAGGCGAAAATACAAATGAATCGTCATGAAATTTCAATTTTTAAATCATGTAAAGTTCGAGCCGATGCGATGAAAGTAATGGAGGTAGAGCACATGACATGAAGAGTGATTCTGGTTGGCTGGTTCTGAGTTTGCAGTATTGATACGAAAAATGGATCAAATTCATTAAATAACTTGATTAAATAAACAGTGATTAATAGTATTCTCCATTAAATAATAGTTCAAAGTTCATTGGAAAAATACTAAAAGTTCGTAGTCGATGATATTTAATTGATGATAAATGAGAAACTTGAACTTACGGGCGGGACTTCATCGCAGCCAGTGCTAAAGAGAAATAAAAGTCAATATGTACAAAGTCGACGTTTAGCATCACAAGTTCGGATGAGTATTTACATAGTGATAAGGATAAGTGTAAACCGCAGTTTGCATGTAGAAACATTAATTTGCATTTGCGACAAACATAGTTTAGAAATCTAAGCTTATGTTTGAGAAATAATCTACGGTAGCTATGCCGACTAACTTCTAACTTATCCATTTTGGATTTTGCAGATTGGAAGTTATTTAGGAATTCTTTAGCTTTGTTAAGGTGTATTTTGATCCATCCAAATAAGGAAAGTTTATTATCTTTGGGATCTTGTGGTTTCTTTTGAAACCAAGCTGAGTTGATTTCCGTATAATTTTTTCACCATTTTTATGTACTGAGAGGAATTTTTCATTATTGAAGTTAGATTTATCTTAATTCCTTAGATTTTGGGCTTCTTTTTTATTTTTAGCTACTTCTATAGCTTTTTTGATGTTTTTTGGGTGCCTACAGAAACCCTTATAGGACGATACAAGTCCTTCGCCGCAGAGGTAACACATTGCTGCTTTTCCATCCTCTTTCTTCTGAGGGCAAGGTATGTTTCATGAAATTGCGCGCATTTTAAGCACCTAGATTTGTAGTTACAGTGATCCCGTGAGGGACCTTTGGTACTTATGGCACCTGATGCATAGCCTCGTGCGTTGGAGATAATTTTTTTTCCCGTACAGTGTTGGCATTGCTCGCTTTAAAATCGCTTAGTTTGGTAATCAAAAATTCATTAAAGCGTCAGTAAATCTGAAATCGATAATAAAACAAATTTAAAAATCCAAATTTGGGCTCCCACGTGCCCATATTCTATGGAAGATTACGTTATTCAAATTTTGACGGCTCTAGGTACCGTTGTTTTATCACAATGCGAGAAACATACATACATTCATGCAGATTTTCCTTATTTAATTTCTTTAAATATAATACAGAGCTGTAATATTTGGTGGCAACAGTTTGAAAAGTGATTCGCCGTTTATAATTTTCAACGCAAAATGCCAAAACGAAATTAATAGTCCTTCAGGACAAATTGGCCCTTTGGACTAATTAAATGTTTCCCGACCAATGTTTACAAATTGTAGTTTATTAAAAAAAGCAAATGTGAGATTTACACGATTAAAAAAATCAGTTACTTAATATAGTATTTTGAAAGAATATACATAGCGTGTGTATTTAAAGGTTCGTTTGGCTCTCAGGAATAACTGGGTAGAACGGGGGTAAACATGAACCACTATTGCAGCTCCAAGTCGCAGTTAGTATTACAAATGTAGAAAAAAAGATAAAGAGAACGCCAAAAAACTAAAACCAAATATCACTTCAACAGTATTTAACGCATGAAGGGATATCCTAGATGTGTTAAAACACTACAGAATCATCTATCTTCAAAAATTCCGAACTTAAGAGCTCAAATAACAAAAACTTCACTCACTGCTTAAAGCTGAAATCCTCGAAATTCCACACAAAAAATAATGGAACTCCGCACTAAAAACCGACTGCATGGCTCTTGAGATCTGTTTTTATGTACTTCCGAACTCCTCTCCTCACGCCTAATGTGAACACGAGCTTGATTTTCTCAGAAAGTCACCAAGAAGCCATTTTTATCTTGAGGATAGCTCTCTCTCTCTTGAGTAAGATAATTCTCGCATAATTTCAGATAATGAATGAAACGCTTTATAAGGTCTTTCGCTCGTCTTCTTGCATAAGCCTTTGTGGTGTAGTGGTCAGCACGCTCTGCGCGTATTCAAGAGGTCCTTGGTACGAGTCGTCCCGGCGAGGTTCATTTTTCATGCCTCTCGCTTCAAAAAAAAAAAAAAAATCCTGATGACTCTACAACTTGTGATTCCGCCTTGTCTAATATGAAGCAAAAGAAGAAAAGAGGGCCATCGGAATGCTCTGGAAAACTCGCTTAAAATAGTTCTCCTATTACAAGAAATACAGTTTCGGAAAAATTCCAAGATGTTGAGTTCGGCTGAACGACCTGTTTCTGAAGCTCAGAAGACTCGCAGTCAATATTTTCGACTTGCTTCGAACATTCAAAAACATTTAACTCCATTCTGCGTATAACTGCATATAGTTCGACCGTCTCAAACACAACCCTGGCTGGCATTCTGCCAAAACACATAGACTCGTCCAAAAGGGGCGTTATTAGTTGCTGCCACGTGAAAAGTCACGTGAAATCTTCTCTTCTCCGGAAAGAGATATGCTTGAGGGAAAGAAATTCTACACCCTTCCAACCTATTTTGAGAATAATTCGGTCCGAACGGCGCATGCGTGTTTGCGCTCATGGTTGCGGATGAGGCCGTGGAACTATATATGAGGTAGTTCTGATGTACGAAAGTTCTCTACATCAAGCCAACGAAAGACAACGAAATACTACGAAATACTAAAATATAGCAAGAATTTCTTCTGCAATAACCGAATAACAGTACTGTAAAAAATATAGATAAATATGACAACAAAATCCCTTCAAGGCATAAACGTCCAAGAACGATTTTTCACGACGCTAACTGGTAACATGTATATAATTGTATATATATTTCTTATTTAACCAAGCTATTATTTTATTTTACGCTTATTTTCACTTTATTTCATTATTTTGTAGAGACATTAGGTTAATTACAAGCAGGAGAGAGGAAAAATATGCATCGCCTTCGCCGGGAATCGAACCACGGACCTCTGAAATACCGGCTCAGTGTGCTGACCATTACACCACGAAGGCACGCTAAGAATGTGGGAGATATACCTTATAATTTGATCAAGAAATAGACTTGATTTTAACTCTTGATCAAGAAAGGAATTGATTCGTCAATATGAATTGCTACCCTTGTAAGTCACTATGCCAACCAATAGAAATTATCCTCGTTTTCTGTATATAGGCGTCATTCACGCCCCACTGACTCTTTTTCGCGCCATCACCTCAATATTAAGCCACGCTCCACGTGTGTCTTCATTTTGCCATTTTCTTCATTACAAGGATCTTCTCAATTACTGCAAGCAACTATGCCATAGGATTATCGCTATTATGCCTTTAATATGTCATATTTCAGCAAGCTTATCAGATTCATCTATTCAAGACATCATTAACTATGCCAAATCAACGTCTTTATGCCATATCAACTCAAGCAAGTTCATTTTATGCCTTTCTACGTTAATTATGCCATCTCATCTATCATCATGACATCGCATGCCAGAAGAAAAAAAAGCATCTTTTGATGTTAATGTATGAAATCCCCAAATTACTGGGTATGTTTTTTATTATTTTGATTTCCTCGTCAGAGGTGCGTTATGTTATATCGGTAAAGGTCTTTTTTAAGGCCGGATACTGCTCATTTAGTATCAATCATAGTCATAGTCGTAGCCATAGAAAACGGCAGGTTTAAATTGGTACCTTCCTCGGCTAACGAAAGTTATCCGGTGGAGATGCTTGCTTATACTTCGAAAGGTGAAAGTACTGTTCAGCGTTTGTGTTATGTGAAGATTTTAGCAAATTATGAACTCATGTTGAAACAGTGTACACGTTTTAAGAGGTTTTTATAGAAATCAGTGCCTGTAAAAAACTGAACAGTATAAAAATATATCCTTCTTAGCTGCCGAGCGTACTACTTTATTTCAAGTCTTTCAACGACAATAATATACAAAATATCTCCACCATTATCTCTGAAAGCAGATATAGATATTATTGGACAGTATTATGATGGATGCAGATAATGATAAGATGTTAACGGAGGATATTTGTTTTTCATGATCTGCAGTCTCTTCGTGCCCTTTGGCAATTCTTTGACGGTTCAGCCTAGTACACCATCGTCAGTGCTACCACATTTAATAATTTCATTGTTCTTTCGGTCTTCACAATTTCGATAATTTAACTCTCATTATGCGTGTTCTATTTCTAGTTTTATAATTGTATTTATTAACTTTACTTCAGCTTAGTAAAGGAGAATTCTTAAGTGGTACGCTGTAGAAATGTTCATTTTTCGAAAAGAGAGGTTTTTTGAACCATAACAAAATAATAGACCAGTCCCAAAAGTAAAAATAAAATTATTTCACGCGAATTTAGATACGCTAAAATCCAAGTAAACACTTACCATAGTAATGACGCACAAAAAGTAATTAAAAAAGAGGAAAATAAAGAGTACATAGCTATTTATTCTTTTTCTATCTCACTGAGTTTCTGAAATGGTGTGACTTATCTCGCTTGCATGACTATGTTCTCAGAATAAGTCTACGAGTTTTATTGTGACGAGGAACGCAGACCTATGCCCCATTTTTTGGCATAATTTTGGGAAATATACTGTAAGACAGAGTATGGCTTTATTCCGTCACAAGTTTGAAAGAAAATTTCCTGAGGGACGGTTTTAAGGACGTTTCCCCTCTCTTCTCCTATCAGTAAACTACAAAACAGGACTTTCGGCTTGCTGTGTAGTTTAAGTGCCAGTAGTCTCAGAACATTGCAATTTTGTACATAGGACTGCTATAACATGTAGATATGCACCTAACATTTTGGTTGCAATCGGCCGCAACAATAGTATATAAATATATATATTACTGAACTTTTACTAATTAAGAGCCATTTCCTTTCCTGAAAAGATGTTTTTATAACTCGAATGCGTGAAAAATTACTAACCAATACATTTTTCCATTTCCGAAACTTTGGTCAACTCTGCCAGCACCCCGTTTTCTGTCATTCAGAAGCTTCCGTCTAACAAATTCCAACACACCCTCAAAAAATACTGGATCTCTCCTTTCTCAGAATATTGGCTTAGCAAAAGCGGCGCAAATTACGTAGCAGTTTGTATGCCCTCTCCTACAGCGAAGCAGCCTGTATCATCACTACTCTTGCTTTGAATAAGAAGCACCTACAGGTAGAAAGTGTTTTTTCAATTTTTACATTTTTATTTGTTGCAAAACCCCTCCATATGTAGCAATGTTTTACTTAATTCCCCTCAAAGGTCGCATTTTCCATTCTTTTACTTTAGCAAAAAGTATTTTCACTTTAAGTACGCATTCGAACCTGGCCCTTATTTAGCCTTTACATTTGACAGTCAAATTTTTCGATAAAAATTTTGAGCTTTACATTGTAATTAGTGCAGCATTTTCTTATTTTTATTATTTTTATTCTTGTCATTCATTTTATCAATTTTATTGATATTTCTTTCGTTTGTAATTCACCCATTTTTTCCCTTGATTATCAATGTTTTATTTCGGCATTACATGTAAAATGTTTTCCTTGTAACTTTCGTGTTCGGACAACAAAGACGGGTAGGGAAAAGAGACCAACTCAATCAGAGCCTCAAACTTGTATAGATTTTTTTAAATATTTTATATAAACAATTTTTAGAATTAATAACCATTATACTAATTGACGATAGAGGTTTCAGTGAGTTGATCGGAATGAAACCGGTTCTTGTTGTTCAGTTAATTGACTTTGTTTAAGGCTTCAAAACACTTTTCCTTTGAAAAGTTCTGTTTCGAGCTTTAAGCAAAAAAGGATTAACTTTGTTTTCACTGTTTTTGTTTTTTCAACCTTTACTTTCTCTGTTCCAAATGTATATAATAAAATTTGCAAATTCAAAATATGAAAATAGGTAGGGGATCATGGTTCTTACAATCCTTAAATAATTCTCTCATATATTTCATTTCCCATATTAGATGGTATAAAAATCCTGCAGCACTACGCGCAGATTTCTACTAGTTTTCTAGTTTATTCTCTCAACAACATATAGAAAATTTGTCGACTTTCTCAGTATATATATATCACTATGTGATATAAAGATTAGAAAAAGGAGTAAAATTTTAAAAGCAATCGCCTAAAAGTAAATTTGATACTTTAGTTCCAGAGTGTAAAAATAATATCACTCTGTGATATATATATATCCACTCACTCGGCTCAGTGAGCTCAGTTTCGTTATTCTTATATGCTGGTAAATTATGCACTTTTTTGCTTTAAAAATTATTGAATTATGTTGTTCTTGTCTCCCGGTTAAGATTGTTATGCCTTTATATAACCTGCATGTTATAATTGCAGAATTATCAACAATTTAATAGTTGTTGAAGTGTGGCTAAGCCTAATCATTTTTCCCATGGAAGACATATTTGTTTACATTTGGGAATTAGGAGAGCAGTGGATTTGTTGCCAGTCTGGAGAAATAAAGCTTCGCAACCGCAAAGATAAGGCCTTCTTTTATTATTGAGAATTAAATCACGCTTAATCCATTCAGGAATTTATTCGAGGAAATAAGTGCTTAAGATTTACTTCGTAATTTTTAATATAGATATTTTGAGGTTTTATATATTTTTGCTTCGTCGCGAAGTGAGAACTGAATTAATTAAATGACAAATATATCTGTAATGAAATTCGAGGAAATAAATTTAAATGAAAGGCAGGAAAAAATGCTCATAATTTAATATTCCGTACAAGAAAATCATGCGACTGTACGCATGAGATTTCTTTTAAAAGCTAGACTCTTTATTTAATACTGGAAGTGGCGGTCATTTCATTATTGAAGCACCCAATTGGTGGCCGCCGTTGTCTCCTATGAATGAACGGCTGTTTCGACCGTGCCTTCTCCGGGATTCGAGCCCGGGTTCATCGCTACGGCAGTCAAGGTTGCTAGCCACTATACCGGTTGGGCAATTGCACTAAACTAAGTAAACCACTACTTAAGCAAGAAACTAAAAACAATAAATATATTTCTTGATAAATTATGTTTGTATTTGTTGATATTACGTAATTCTATTTGACGTAATTTGTAAGGCATTTAACTGATATTAATGATGAATATATATAATGCACCGTACTGATAGTAAAAGAAGCATCTGCATTATTAATCTAATTAATAAAAGATTATTTGGAGTTATGTTTTATGAATTTCATTAAAAAAAATTACTGTTTCTCAGGATTATTTTCACAGATAAATACATCTATATGCACATCGAAACACTGAGAATACAGATGATACAGAAATTTATAATCGAATATGAATTTTTTAGATACTATTGGAGATTTGACAATGACAAATAACAATTTTAAATAATAAATTTTATTGAAAAATAAATTTTCTATATATTGTTCAATACATTTTGTGTATTTTACCACAAGAAAATAGACCTAACGATGTATCTTATTTTTCGTGATAATTTTATTTATGATAAGTGATTGCATTGTATTATTATCCCCTTTCCTTGAAGACAGATCAAAATATTTACAGCAGTTCGGATAATATGTACCAGAATATCAAGAAGAAATTTGATATTTCACGTTATACTGTATTCTTATAACTAGTTTTAATATTTTTAAGTAGGTATATTCTAAAGTTTTTACTTAACCCCACTTAACGTGTAGAGACATTAGGTTATTACGAAGCAGGAGAGATGAAAAATAAGCAACGCCTTCGCCGGGAATCGAACCACGGACCTCTCGGTTACGCGTCGAGCATGCAGACCACTACACCACGAAGGCATGCGAAGAAGGAGGGAGAAATACCTTATATGCTCCCCTTTTAAAGGGCGACTGGGGTTTTGGGCACTTAACCGCCAAATCCCGGTGGTGGAGAATCATCATCCACCACCTTTTTAGTTCGGGCGCCAGTGTTAAATACTAAGTTGTATTATACTAGTAGTCTAAACAAATTAGGCATTGCGTTGTGTTGTTAAATTTTAAAATTTCGTTTCAACAACCCGAAGAGCCTTGATACTGGTGAAACTATGTTGTGTAATCAGAAATTCAAGTAAACACATAAAATCAATAATACTAACTTAGTTTATTACTTTCCTTAAAACATTGATATTAAACAAATTTATTATCATAAAATTATATTAGTCCCCGGGACCTAACTTATTTAATTTAGAAAACAAATAGCTAATCATTTATATATTTTCCACAAATACTGCAATCTTAGACAGTAACCACTTCAATTCAAATACTATTGTTTAAGTAATAACTATTTTATGAGCTAAGATACAAATTAAAATTTTCTATTTCATTTAACAGTTGTAAGGTTCTTACACCTTATTTATCCAAGAACAAGTAAAAATTCAAATAATTAAGTACAGAGTTAAGTAATTATAGTATTGCACCAAAAGAGAAAAAAAAATTTAGATTTTTAACTAGAGCAATTTAAGACTGCTCACAAATTTCTTCAGATCTCAGTTAAATCAACAAATCCTCAAAGATATTAAAGATTTAAATTTTCTACTTTTCAACATTCTTTACAGCAAACATTTAAATAAAAAGTTAAATTCTGATGATAATAGAATCTTTAAAAAAATCCAAGAAATAATTAAACCAGAGAATTTTGGATGAAAAAAAAAATTCTTTAAGAATTTAAGTTAATATTAAAAGTTCAAAAACGAAGAAAAACTTCTTAACTGATGGACGATGTGAACCTGGAGATGAGGGAACCCGACGGCAGCAAGGCGGAGACCGAACATTCGAAGAATACCCAGTACGCAGGAACTTGAAGTTGCGGATGCCTTCTGTATTACGAACTTCAGAACCATCAGGAAACTCAAGTCGGAACACAGGTAGCTTGATTTTTCTTTCTGTTCTTTTAAATTGAAGGGGCAAGTAAAGATCATCAGGTGGTAGAATTGACGCAGAATAATTTTCTTTCCATTTTGCCGAACAGTTATTTCTATTGTAGTTGAAGACGAAGCATGGAAATACATTTTCCTTTCATTTTTTTACGTTATTTTCTATTGTAGAATTATTTCATTTTCATTTTTGAAGAACTATTTCAGTCAAGCTTAGAAGCCATGGAGTAAGAAGTGACAGGAGCCATAGCCCCGTTAAAAAAACAAATTCATCCTTTCTGTTGTAACAGCAAGATGCCCAAGGCACCCGGAAAAATATCTTCTCGTCAGCCGAAAGCAAAAACGAAGACGTCCCAAGAGCCTCGCAATCCCACCTCACACGCTTTTTGTCAGGTCCGGACACAAGATATTGCCAAAACTCTTCACAAGGGTGAATAAAAGCAAAACTCTACCCCTCGAACAAACCCCTGCTAATATCGTCCAAAAATCGAGGAGTTGAACTGGAACAAAAATCCGAATCTCGCCAAGCCCGCCAAAGGAAGAACCAAGAATTCGACGTAGGCGTGGGAAAACCAGCAAACCTAGGCAACGGACAAAAATTCCTAAGCAAAGGCTTGGAAATCAACTGCAAAAGTGACGCTTTTCAATCCTTTCCCCCTCAACCAAAAAAAAATACTCGAAGTGCAAAAATTCGTTAAATAATTAACTGTAACTTAAAAACTGTTTAAGCTAGAGACTTGAAAGTACTCTTAAATTAAAAGGCTAATTTTTCTGCATCCAATGATATAAGTTAAATGAGAATCAACCTAAGTTAAGTAATTTTAAATCAAGTTTATTACCTACGAAAGCACCTAATTCCATTGTCTGTTTCAACGCGTTTACGAGTAACCAGTGGAAGAGACGTACAAATCTTAAAGTACCAAAACCACTAATTAAAATTAAACCAAAGCAAATATAAATACAAGATATTAAATAAAATAACGTTGTGTAGCATAAATTTAGAATAATGAAAATTAATCTTAAGTCAAACTTAAATAATTAAGTGTTACATGAAAATTTGTTACACAACACCAGTTGTAGAGACATTAGGTTATTACGAAGCAGGAGAGGTGAAAAATAAGCAACGCCTTTGCCGGGAATCGAACCACGGACCTCTCGGTTACGCGTCGAGCATGCAGACCACTACACCACGAAGGCATGCGAAGAAGGAGGGAGAAATACCTTATAAACGAAGCTGATTATCCTGCAAATTATCGCTCATAATTTCGAGGCGGCGCGCCTTTGTTTAAGATGTTATTTCTTAAGCTATGGCAGTTAATAATCTCTTTGCTTTATTTTATATGAAAAGATATAAAACAAATTGCTCACTTTGAGAAATTATTTTCAGAAGCGTTATTCAAATTATTTTTAAGTTTTAATTGATAAAAAACATTAATAAACTTTTAAATTAATAAAAAAATACAAGAAACACTATTTGCAAGAAGAAGTTAACAAAATATTTCACGTGAACAGAAAGGCAGACATTCTGTGAGCTCAGTCTCCGACAAAAATGTCCATTTGAGAATCAACACAAATAACGGTCTCCAACTCTTTAGAAAATGAATCTTCACTGTCATTCATGTCAATAATCGGCTTTTTTCTTTTTAACTCATCCCTTATTTTCGTTATTATTTGGCTTAATTGTTACAATCTTTTGCTAGATTTAATTTGACACCCAATTGTGTACAATTCTTTCCCCTTTCCGTCAGTTCGGATGTTTTTTTTTTGTTTGTTTTGTTAATTCCTCACTTTCAGCCTATCAGAAACTTCCTACGTCTGACGTCACATCTACTCCCACCCAGCTCCTTACACCTCGGCGGTCATACAGCGAGTATGCAACATTTCACTAGCAGTCGTCAGCAATGTCCGAGTTGATTTAAGGTTTTTGTCTGCATCTGGAGCGCATATTGTTCTCCGAATTATCATCTTCAAAATGCTAGCCATAATGTGTTATCAATTTGCTCACAAATTACACGCAGGATCGGACTACCTCCTGGAGCCTGTAATACGTAACCTGCCCACCTGAGTCCTTTACCATGCAAGTATATCCTTCGTCTGATAAATAACACTTGCTCGCCGTAATAAACTGAAGCCAAGTTTTCCGAAATAAAAAGGGAAGTATGCGAAATATAAGTGATAAAAGCAATGGAAAGCGTAGAAACACTAGATCTGACATAGTAGCAATATATATATATATATATATATATTCATAATGTTATATATTCATAATGTTATATATATATATATATTCATAATGAAAGTAATTAAAAGTAAATTAATAAGCCTAAGACTTGCGCTAAAGCAAAGTAATAAAGCAATAATTTACTATAAATTATAATAAGAAAACTCGAAGCAAAACTTTATCTCGAAGCAACTGAAACTCAGTTAAAAAACACTGAAAAGGTATTTTTCAGAATTTAGAAAATTTTTAGTCCTACTTGTTTTAAACACAGTTAAGGAAAAACTAAATCGCAAAAAGACCAAAACCAAAAGTAAACTTTTTAAGTATTGAAAAACCAGTTATTGTTATTGATAGAAGATTAATCGACTTATCAAGGGGATAAACCAATCCACTATCAATAAACAGTAACTAAAATAAGAGAGAGTGTTTCATCTTTCTTCCAAGTAAGCATCAAATTACTTGCTAGATTCAAATCATATATCTAATTGATATTCTATCAAAATAAAGATAATAGAAAAAACCAAAAGAATCCTGATAAAAAGCAAATAATCTTTAAAATTAAAATTTTTCAGTAAGAAACCAATCTGAACGAGACGCTTACTTTAGAAGATATATCCCCTACACTCTCTTTTCATTTCAAATACAAAAATAAAAACAAAAGTAGATTCAAGAACAAATTTTAAAAAATCATAAGAAGATTAAAAGAAATAATCCATAAAATTAAAGTTAAAACTGTAAAATTAACCAACTTGCCTTCGAAATTTTAAAACCAAGTGACTGGAATGCAAGTACGTATAAAGAGATGGAAGCAAAAGGGTTGTCGTAATAAGTAGTTATCTATTGAAGAAAGTTTAGCCTCAATTGGCGACAAATCTACAAAGTTACTTGGAGATATAATACACAGAGAGCAGGCAGTTATTAAAATAGCTTTTCAATTCCTGTCCCTTGTATTGTGACCAAATTTATACCTTTTCAATGTTTTTAAATTGAATTTCAGTTGCTTGAAGATGTAATATGGAAAGTATTCTTATTATTGTCAGAAACGCGAGCAAAGAACCTCTATGTAAAGAAGGAAAGGCTCCATAGACATAATGTAAACCACTTTGTCTGCAACGCCGCTACAAAGAAAATGGAACATTCGCGAAGGGATTTGGCGACGGAATCAGTTGGCGAGAATTTCCCCTCTGTGATATACAGGTTCTTTGGTACCTAGCCGACATTTTCCCCTTCCGCAACGTGTATAGGAAATTGAGGAACACGGGTTAAGATGAATCGTTCTTTGACTTGTCGCGATAATTTAAACTCGGAAATGATGAAATATTAGGTGAAGTTCCACTTTCACTGGCTCTTGAACTTCCATTGTCCATATCGCTACTTGAAACCAAAGAACCTATTCTTTGTTTAAACTCTTGCTAAACTTAACGGTCGAACCTGTCCAAACCAACTTCGACATTCAGCTTCGAGCTTTGGCGCTTTTTGGCGACAGATATTTCACGCATGCGCAATTGTCTCCCTTTTCGTTGGAAGGGAGCCACTTCTGCTTCTGCGAAGTTTTCCTTCTTAGCAGTACATATTCTTTGACGCGAGTGTTTATATCACGTAGCGAGTTTAAAGAGAAGAGTTCTGTTTGTTTACATAACTGTTTCCTTCCTCATCTGCAAGGACTGACATCAACGTTACGCAGAATGAGGTCAAGTTGAAGGTCAGGTTTCTAAACCTATATTCATTTCAAAAGTAATGGAGGTGGTGACGACTCAAAACGCCATCTAGTGGTCTCTAAAATATTACAGGACACTAGGACAAATGTATGACGGCCGGGGCGGGGAGAACAAGAAAACGCTAATGTGTGAGGTTTTTCGTTCGCGCGTATGCTTGACAGTCAGCGCGAAAGGGCTAGGAATATATTTAAGCCTTTTACATAAATGCTACAATATTTCATTGTAATTCATACGATGCAGAAATTATAATTTTATCTTGACAATTTAAAAATTTTCCATTAATTAATCAGTTGTGCTCATTGCAGAAGAATTTTTTTTTCTATCAATGAAGGTGGCTTTGAATTTTAACCTGCGCACAGTTCTGAAAAAAAAATGAAGTGCTACTTATTTTTTACTACAGTTTTTGCAACACGCATGTCAGACACATATTTGTAGCAGATATGTGAGACTTCCACGAACCTTGGAAAACTTTCCACGAAGGCGTACGTTCAAAACGATGCTAACTCTTACGATCCCCTTCACGTTCATGCATTCAGTGCCGAAAACTCGGTTGTTAATGATAATAGTAACGTCATCAGCCGATAAGTTAACTATCCATGAAAATGGTTAGGTTATGGGTTATTCAATTATGGCAAAGCACACGAGGGCTATCTGCCTAAAGGGAGGGATGCCTTCGTGGAGGACTTTCTAAGGGGAACTGGCTCGTATACACGTTACACATGGGGAAAACCACGAAAACGCCCATGCAGCCAGCCCGTTCGCGGGATTCGAACCTCGGACCGAACTACCAGTGTTCAGCGTCTTTACCGCTCGGCCGCTGGTGGGTTCCATGAAAATGAAACCGAATATTTCACGTGATGAGTACTGTTGCAAGAAAGCATAATTCAAAAAATAATCCTTGAGTTTTACTGGTATTAAAAAATTCATAAATTTTTTAACGTAATGTAAAGTTTCGCTTGAAATTTAAGTAAATTTACGGAACTTGAAACATTTAAAAAGAATTATTCAAATATATCGTGTATTTTGATCCGAATGTGGGTTTTTTCAACAATGAATAAACAAAAAGGAAATGATTTCATATAATATTTACACCATAACATAGTACAGAGGCTGTTCGCACATTTTTTAGACGATGTATATTATATTCACAAAAATAAATTACATAAAATTCTTGTGGTTTAAATGCTCTATTTGACATCCTTTATTCTGAACTATCTTTCGACACCGCAATTTCCAGGATAATAATGCCTTTTGAAGTGTCAGAAGAGGTATTCTATCCCATTCCTCCCGAACAGCTTTCCGGAGTCCTGTCAGGGTTTTGGTACAACGTTTGGATAATGCAGTTTTTAAAAGTTCGAAAGCACAAAATCCATAGGTGACACATCCAGAGATTTAGTAGGGATATCAATGAAGGATATAACCTCGATACCAGTTTTTTGTTCCATTTCTTTTAGGAAATTTACAGTGGATTTTGATGTGTGACTGCTAGCTTTGTCCCGATGGAGTCTCACAGATGGATGGCACTGTGGGTAAAGCGATGGTATTTCATTCAGAAAAATTGGCGATAAAATAGGTTCCTGATAGTATTTAGAGTTAATCTTGACATTTTTTGCGCTTTCTTTATTTTTAACTTGCCAATTTAAGGAAAACCAGCAACAATCATGAATCTCTTAGAAGAACTTTCTTTCGATTCTTTGAACCATGTAGTTAAATTTTTTTCTCCCCTTTTGTGATAATAAATGGCTCTTTTTTGTTACAATCATTTAAATATACCCATGCTTCATCTATTGTGACAATTGTTTTCCATCTTTCTTTGGAGAAGTGTTTCTCATATAGAATTCTGCAGCGTGTCCCGCGTTGAGCGATATACTTTGGAAGAAGACGATGCGCATTGCGTTTTTTCGCTTTCTTAAGTTTTAAATCGACGTTTATCATTTTGTTTACAGTGGACACCGAGCATTTTAATGATTTTGCAACTGTCCTTTGACTAGAGGGATTTTCTTTTAACATTAAACAACGTACCTTTGCAATAGTCGAAGATGTCCGTTTTTTCCTTGGATACTTGTTTGGAATTTTTGTCCCACTTGAGGCTCCAATTTGACGTTTTTTTTTTTCCTTTCTTGTTAATGATATTACCTATCGACGCTTTAGATATCACAAAACCATGACTCTCACATCGTTTTTGGATAACGGAGTACGCATATTTCTCTTCGGAAAGAGCGTCAATGTAGCCTTCGAAACATTGCTTTGTGAAATTTGCCATTTTGAATAAAAACGAAATTTTTAAGCTACAGACGATAATTTTGACTTTTAGAAACATAGTACAATTGCAATTACTTCTTTTGCAGCAAACGATTTTTTATTACCGCTTACCAAAATCGTCTAAAAAATGTGCGAACAGCCTCTGTATATGAAATACAAATTACATTGAGGATTAATTACAAGCTTCTTCTCTCAAAGAATTTAATTTTCGCTTACTTTGAAAAAGAGACCATCACTTTAAATTAAGTTTGCTAGAAGTAACTGCCTGCACTAAGGAACTGCAATTGTTAATGACACATGAAAATGATCAGAAAGACAAATACAGCTTTTTTTTTAATTTAACTAACGAAACCTTTGTTTAAATGAATAGAAGATTATAAAAGTAATAAAAAGATTTTCCAAAGTAGTTGCGTGAACTTTATTCTTTCTACATAAAAGAGCATAAATATAAAAATCTTGCTTGAATTTAACACTTTGGTAACAAAGAATTTATAACAAAGAATATTTGCGAGTATCTATTTTTTATGGAATTTCATCAACATAAAAAATTGTTTCCTAATTGTGAAGAACATATCTTTAAGAATAAGGGAAAGAATAAAAACTTGCAATTAATTTAAACTAATTAACTCTCGGACGTTCAAAGTACCCCAGAAATTTCACGTTTTTTCTGAGAAATAGTATTCATTTTTAACACAATTAATATACTAAAGAAAGGCATTATTAAAGTAGAAAACAAATAACTGAAAAGTCATTTATTAATTTAAGAAACGTTCATTCTTTGAAAACAGTTTCGAAAAGTTTTCTTCCTTTTTTTGAAAACATTCTTTTTCAACTTTTAAGGAGTGTTTTGATTTTTTTTAATGTTTTCTAGCAAGAAAAAATTTCCTGGTTTATTGAAGACAGTATCAGAATGTAATATTTACTTATTAACATTTTTGTGCTTATGTGCTGAAAATTTAATCTAAGGGATGTTTCTTAGGCAAGAGTTGAGAGATATGGTTTCAAAGTCATAAATATGCATATTTTAGATGTAAAAATATTGCTTAGGTATAAATATGCAGAATAGGAGACATAAAAATTGTTTAGATATACAGAAAGTTCATAATGAGGATTTTTGTTGTCGCGGCCGTTGTCATAGACATATTATAAACATTTACCTACAGCTATAAAAGAGCATTCATGCTTCCGCATTTATAAATTATTAAACAATCAGTTTTTTAAATATTAAAAAATTTTATTTTTATACAGTCTTTCTCCTTCTGCAGTTTAATTTAATAAGAATACATATTGTTACGGATTTCACGTTTATTTGGCTATTTATTTAGAATTGTAATTAAAATTGCTTTATATTTCCCGTGCAACGCAGACGAATTTTGAAGAGAAAGCTACATGGAAAAAAATGAAAATAAACGAGCGCGTGCATTTAATGTTTAATAAATAAATATCTTGATATTACTGTTGGCATCCAGAAAAATCGAGATTGTTCTAGTGATAATTAAAAAGCTTATAAAAGCCGAATTGAAACACCTCATCTCAGTTGCAGTTGTAGCTGCTTAAAGCGAACTGCTGTTTGTTTACTTAATGCTGTAGCGATTTCGCTGTGAGATAGAATTATTTTATCTGTTTTGAATTGAGTTTTTATAAACGTTTGAGACATTGTGATATTGAGCGAATATCTCTGAAGAAATATTTCAGCATTTTGATTAATTTCTTGTAGAAAGAATAAATTTTTGTTAACTTTTTAACGACTTGTGCATTCGATCCATAACGAACCCGTACGTATGCAACAATATATATATATATATAAAATATAAAACATGAAATGTATTGTCTGCAGGAGAATAAAATTGACCGAGGTAAAATTAAATTTCGAAATATAACATAACCATATTCTTGGGTTTCCCTGAGGAATGATTAAAAGCTTTAGGGATTATTTTAATTTTCTAATAGTTATTTTTAATTTTGAAACCCTTCCCTTTAAATTTTTTATTTCCACTTACAACTTCTTACCAGAATGAGATTTCGGTATCCCTTTTTATATAAATGAAGTAGAACCAGTATTTAATGGGAAGTTCAGTCACTTTCATAGAAGAGCCCAGAAGTTCTCTGCAAAGCGTGTTCTGCCTTCGGGCCACGTCGTTTCTTTGAGCCAATCATACCATGTACTGCCGTAGACTTACGTATCTGTTAGTATTCGCCGGTGAAGTTTAATTACAGCCCGATTCAGTTAGTTATCTTTGTACAGTTTCGGCTAAAGTTCAGCTAGCGTTTAAATTGTTGAGTACTAAGTGAGTGGGGGTGTTATGTCGTGTCACAACTACCAACGCATCCACCTCAGCTCAGATATGTGTAAGGTAAAACCACGTTGTGTGAAGTGTGAGAAACCGCACAAAACCACTGACTGCATAGCCAAAAAATAGAGATAATAAAGTATTACAACTGCCTTCAGACAGAGCATACAGCCAACCACAGGGGTTGCTCCAAATTTCGAAAACTGATCAAGTACAACCAAAATTCTGACCAAAATTAAAACTGACGAAAGAAATGTGAATATGATCAAATCATCCCATGCTATACCAGGAGTTACCTACGCTAGCATTACTCAAAAATAAAAATGTACTTAAAACTCATAGGGACAATCATGAAGAAAAATCCAACGGAATTGGTCTGAATGCTTTCATAGACAATTTCAAACTTAGAATTAAAGATTTAGTAGAAATTATAATAAATTAATGTAACTTAGAACTGCATAAGTCGACTTATGTTTAGAGGTTACTCGCTGTTAAATATAATTTCCAAATTATTGGCTAAAATTCCTGAAATTAACAACTAAAAACGCTACTGATATGCTATTTATACTGATCAATTTATTCGAATATATTTTCACGCTTAGTAATGTCACCAACGAAAAGTAATTTCAAATAAGACAAGTACAGCCATAGTTCTATACTAATCTACATATATTGTAAACTCTCCATATTTATTTACCATATACACTTTTAAACAGTAATAACACATAATTATCATGATAATTGTTCCCTCCTACACTGTGAAGTACCGGGTCGTATTTGTGCATATGCTCTCTGTATTTATATGTATAGGTTTATGTAATTTACTAATGTATGTCTTTATCTATTTATTAATGTCATTGTTTAAAATTCTTCCTCCTTACCGGAAGACTCACACTTAATTATATATATTCTATGTTTAATGTATTTAATTCGTCAGTAACTTTAATCATCAGCTTTCACGGCTTTCACCCAGATGATAGTTTTATTTTTTAATCGAATGTCTTCGCCCCTCAAACGTACATTGTTATCAACTTAATCACGTTTCGACATACACTGGTGTGCAAAAATTAAGGACGAAGTCGAAAAATTAGCATATCAGCTTCTAGAGACATTAGGTTATTTCGAAGCAGGAGACATGAAAAATGAGCAACGCCTTCGCCGGGAATCGAACCACGGACCTCTCGGTTACGCGTCGAGCATGCAGACCACTACACCACGAAGGCATGCGAAGAAGGCGGGAGAAATACCTTCTAAGCTGAACGAAGAGGCAGAGCGGACAGAAAGACCAATATTAAGTAAGGTGATGTACGATAGCACATGCGCAGATATGCAGGTAGACGTAATGGGGGAGTGTCTGAGTAGTATAAAGCATGTTGTCGGTGTAAGATCAGTATTTCTAGCAAAGAGATTGCACGCCGTATAGCACTTAAAATCACACCGAGTTGCTGCCTCAGCGAGAAATGGCGAATAATCAATCTGTTAGACGACATTTGGATGCTTTTACACGAGGTCGAATCATTGGGAAGTTGGAGGAAGGCCGCAGTGTGACAAGTGTGGCTGCAGAGTTCGGAATTGCTCACAGCATCGTTTCACGACTTTGGAGACAATTTCAAACTACAGGAACAGCTATCCGGGGGTTTAGTAGTGGTCGTCCACGAGGAACGACACCCGCAGATGACCGGTATATTGCCTTACAGGCCAGAAGAAACAGGCAGCAGAGAGCGGGAGAAATCGCTAGATACACGACACAAGTGACTGGACGAGCGATATCGCGTTTTACCGTGGCCAGAAGACTGCACGGTGGTGGTCTGTTTGCACGACGCCCTGTACGGTGTGTACCTCTAACGCCTGCCCATCGGAGAAGGCGTTCTCTGTGGTACCGGGAACACCAGAATTGGAGAGACAATGAATAGGGACGAGTACTCTTTACAGATGAGAGCAGATTTAGTCTGAGTTGCGATTCTAGACACATACACATCTGGACAGAACGGGGAACACGCAATAACCCCTTCAACATCATCAAAAGGGACTGTTTTGGAGGTCGCGGAGTTCTCGTTCGAGCAGACATAATGCTTGGTAGCCGGACCGACCTTCATATCTCCCAAGGAGGTTCGTCACCTGGGATTGCTATTGTAACGAGGTTCTTCTTCCTTACATGCGTCTTTTCACAAGGGCTATGGGTCCTCAGTTCCTCTTCATGGACGACAACGCTCCACCTCATCGCACAGTTACTGTCGAAGAGCTGTTGGAGAGTGAAGATATTGAACACACGGATTGGTCGGCAAGGTCTCTGGATCTAAATCCCGTCAAGCATGTGCGGAACTCACTAGGGAGACTCGTGGCAGCACGTAACTTATCGCCAGTAACGATTCTGAAACTGCGATTGGTGCTACAAGAGGAACGAGCAGCAGTGTCTCAACAGCTCATTAACAACCACATATCCAGCATGCACAAATGATGTGAAACCTGCCTAGCAGTCAGGGGAGATCATATCCCCTATTAAAGACCGGATGTTTCTTGCTGGACACCCATCACAGGGATGTTTCGGCCTTCAGTCGCATTGCGCTCCATGCTACTTTTTCAATAAAGCTTCTTTTTATCCCTCTGATTTCTCTTTTAGTAAGTGTTGTTTACATTACTCATGTCCTTATGTATTGGGGATCTTACGGTATTAAATGTGTTGATTTGGAAAGCTTTTGTACAAAGTTATATTGAAAAAACCGTCTCGTCCTTAATTTTTGCACACCAGTGTATTATTTTAATCTTAATCGATTGCGTTTCTTACCGTTATTAATCAAAATTCAAAATTATCTCATAATTAAGTTGCAGTTTCTTTCATTTATATGTATTAGGAAAGTCTAATTTTGTTTCATAAGAGGTCGGGCCTTCGGCCTAGGTACTTTGGTGTTTAAACCGCTTCCCAGTGAGACCGTAGAAGTTGTTTTATAGTTAAACCATCGAAACTAGTCCTGCGAAATTTACGCTGATTCTTGCTGTTTTTCTTTTTTTGATCTTTATTCAGGGTGTTATTTTAACCCAACTTCTGTTGTTGTTACTGATCTTAACTGGTTAACCATTAGGCTAGACTGTTTGAAGTCCAAGAACCGTCAATAATTCCGGTACGAAGGTACGTCTTTCAATAGGTCTTCTTTTACAAGTCCCAAACAGGTTAGAAGATGTCCAAGAGTGAAATGATCAGTATTACATTTCCTACAGAATCGGTATCAGTATTACATTTCCTACAGAAACGATATCAGTATCACATTTCCTCCAGAATCGGTATCAGTATTACATTTCCTACAGAATCGGTATCAGTAGTACATTTCCTACAGAATTGGTATCAGTATTACATTTCCTACAGAATCGGTATCAGTATTACATTTCCTACAGAATCGGTATCAGTACTACATTTCCTACAGAATCAATATCAGTATTACATTTCCTACAGAATCAGTATCAGTATTGCATTTCTATGTACCAGACCTAAATTCTAAAACACCTTTGTGAGAAAAATGATATCGGCTTAAGTGCCCACCGTGAGTGCAGACATGAAGTTGTAATTTAACATTTTAACAATATGAAGTTAGTGATTCATACATGTCAAGAAGTTATTTAACATATCCCAGAAATATTTATTTCTTGAAACAATTGCTTCTGTCTTCTGAAGAATTTAAGTTAACGGACCTTTTGTTCAGAGTACTGATTTTAGCCAAATATTGCGATTATGTTTCATTCTCTTTCTTCTGAGGTCCTATTCGTTTCTATAGGAAACTGTTTTGTTATTCAGAAAGAAGTGTTTGACAGTTTTCCTGAAAGATGACAAATCGGAAATAACGATGGCCAAAACGGAATTGTGACTTTAGAGATCGGCTGCAATTTGTTATTGACTCTTATTGTTTACATGTTGGAAAAAAGCCAAACATGGTTATATTCTACTCTAAAACATTCTTCCAATAGACATCTAATTTCCATAACGCCAAAACTTTCAAATAAGTCTCTCTCGTAACCATAGTAATATTTGTCGCTGAAGAGTTTTGATTCTCCGAATTCGCTTCTCCCACTTTAGTTTTGGTGGCTGAGGGCACGGTTAAAGACTGATTTAAACTACCGTCTTAATCAGAAACAGCGGCTTTTACTTCCGTAGAAAGTTGGTGATGCGTTTTACAAGCAAAATTAGAGTAAGAGCTGGGACTTTGAGATGCCATTTTAATATAACATATAAATGAATTTTATGATTTACTATGATTTCGTTGCAGAAAATCGAAAGCCAATCAGGCATTTTTGAGACTAAATCCAAGTTTCTAGCAGCACGGGAAGGGGAAAATGAAATGTAAATATTAACTTTGGCTGTCTCGTACCAGTTGCCAAATCTTTTGCAATTAATTTAATCATTTTTAAAATTATGTTTGGAACAATTATATGATAGGATTTTATAACTTCTATTTTAATATAAGTATAAAATTAATGTCACAAAAACATTTTGTGAATCAGTTCCCAAAAAGAAATAAATAAATGAAGCAATTAATAATCGTACAGTCGCAGCTGACATCTGAAGAAAAACTGTACGTCATTTTGGATTACAAGAGGCATAATTTCTAAATTAAAAAAATCGATCAACTAATTAAAATTTTACGACAAAAATGTGTAACATATAGATTCTATGTTTCTGCGCATTGTTGACATGCGGGGAAATTTCGTTGTGTTTTATACTTCTCTACACATTCTCATACATGATGAATACAAATTACATATAAATGATAAAACTTTAACACAATATATGGACGAAGTTTGTGGCTTATTTTTGAGTAATTAATATGCAATTTTTACTTCCTTGTTCAAAGTAAGGGAAGTACTGTAATCACGAAAAATTCCGAGTATCATATTTCAAAGAAAATATCCATTTTGAGCGCTATCGAATGGAATTTAACGATGTTTTTGTGTGATATCTGTACTTAAGGACAGAAATAAAGGATTCGTTTTCTCCAAACTGGTTATAAAATTGATTTAAAATGGATTCGGAAGAGAATTTTTTCGTGACGTCTGTGCGTACATATGTATGTATGTCTCTCGCATAACTCAAAATCGAGTAGCCTCAGAGAGTTAAAATTTTGTATGGACAACTATAACCTGTAGTTGTGTATCTCTCTTTTTGGTCGCAATTTATTCCACCAAAAGTACACACACACTCACACACATGTACAAAGAAAAACAAAGTAATATGCCAAAAATAAAAATTTAATAGTGTAGTCCCTTGTTTTGATTCCAATTTAATTTCATTTTTAATTTTGGAAGCTTTATGTTTAATTTATATATAAATTTGCCCAATCTGTTACTCGACTCTGTGAGGTCAGTATTTTTTTCTTATATGTTGTTAAATTGTGCATTTTTGCTTTGAAAATGATTGAAGTATGTTGTTCCTATCTTCCGGTTAATATTTTTATGCTTTAGTTAATCTGCATGCAATAGTTGTAGAATTATCGACAATTTAAAAATCGTTTAAGTGCGGATGAGACTAATATTTTTTACCATAGCATGCCATGTTTGTTTACATTTGAAATTTAGCAGAATATTGAATTAAGTCGGTTTCTGCACCTCCAGTGTCTTTTTGCCGATTGGAACCAAAAGTAAGCTTTCAATTTTGTGCACCGAATAATTTGTTTTCCTGCCCTTGGCTGATTGTTTGTTTTTGCTTGGAAACTCTAATTCCAATTGCAAAAAAAAATTTTTTTTTACTGTGTGAGGTTTCGACCTTTTATCTAACAGCTAAATATGAGGAACCTAGCGAACAGATAAACAAATAATCGCTTGAGTTCGCGAACAGAGACGCAAGACTCAAGAAGAGTTAATGACCCTTTATTATTAAAAATAAGAGTTTACAGGCGGCTCCTTTCTCGGAGCGTACAGTAAAGCCTCCACTTGGGCTTGAACTCTAATAAGAAATAAATCTGAACTAATACTTAGTTAAAAACATACAGCCGAAGCTATCATTCTAAGTAGTTGGCCCCTAAATACGGAATGAACTAGTGAAGCTATCAAGGGCCTGAAGTACGGCCGAGCGCAGTTAGCCGAGCTTAGCGAGACGTAGAAGCGAACGCACGCTAGTCAGAAACTCTGGCTCTCTAACGAAGTCAGTGGAACGTCGACTTAAAAAGTCTAATCTCACTCATTTGCAATAAACGCTATTCTGAAAACACATTCTGGTGGGATATTGTAAGCCGAAATTAGGAGAGATAGGAAAGTAGCTTTGACTACAAATTAACTGTTAGAAACTTACGATAAACCTTACAACTGTTTTTAACTGCATTTGGTGCTTTATATTTTTCAGTATTTTACAATTTTTATTAAAGGTGTTCTGAGGTTTTTAAGTATTTCTGACTTACTGCGAATTCAGAACTGAATTACTCGAATGAGAAATCTATCTCTAATGAAATTCGAGGAAATAAGTTTAAACGAGACGCAGCAAAAAGGAGTATAATTTAATATTCTATAGAAGGAAGTCACGTGGTGTCCACATCACATTTCTTTTACTTTGTAACACAAAAAATTACTTTTTGAAATCTGTAGCAAAGTATCAAAAGAAGTGATGCTTTAAAATGTCTTATACCCCTTCTTCAGTTAAGATATACACAGATTTTGAAACTTTTCCATATAAAGTCTGTTTCGAAATAAAATCTTTGAAAGGAATGAGATTATTTCAAATATCATAAATATTTATGAAAGATGTCTGTTATGATAAGATGAAAGATATGGAAGAAATATAGTATAACCATCCCTGATGCATTGAATTTGTAAGAGAACTTTACTATTTGATTTTTATCAGGTCTGCATATGAACGCAAATTCAAACAATGTTTAAAATACAGAGGCTGTTCGCACATTTTTTAGACGATTTTGGTAAGCGGTAATAAAAAATCGTTTGCTACAAAAGAAGTAATTGAAATTGTACTATGTTTTTAAATGTCAAAATTATCGTCTGTGGCTTGAAAGTTTAGCTTTTATTCAAAATGGCGAATTTAACAAAGCAGTGGTTCGAAGGCTACATTGACGCTCTTTCGCTCTTTCCGAAGAGAAATAGGCACACTCCGTTATCCAAAAACGATGTGAGAGTCACGGTTTTGTGATATCTAAAGGGTCCATAGGTAATATCATCAACAAGAAAGGAAAAAAACGTCCGATTGGAGCCTCAAGGGGACAAAAATTCCAAACAAGTATCCAAAGAAAAAACGGACATCTTCGACTATCGCAAAGGTACGTTGTTTAATGTTAAAAGAAAATCCCCGTAGTGAAAGGACAGTTGCAAAATCATTAAAATGCTCGGTGTCCACTGTAAACAAAATGATAAACGTCGATTTAAATCTTAAAAAAGCGAAAAAACGCAATGTGCATCGTCTTCTTCCAAAGCATATCTCTCGACGCAGGACACGCTGCAGAATTCTATATGAGAAACACTTATCCAAAGAAAAATGGAAAGCAATTGTCACAATAGATGAAGCATGGGTGTATTTAAATGATTGTAACAAAAAAAGAGCCCACGGTGCCATCCATATGTGAGACTCCATCTGGACAAAGCTAGAAGTCACACATCAAAATCCACTGTAAATTTCCTAAAAGAAATGGAAAAAAAACTGGTATCACTGATATCCCTACTAAATCTCCTGATGTGTCACCTATGGATTTTTGTGCTTTCGGACTTTTAAAAACTGCATTATCCAAACGTTGTCTCAAAACCCTAACAGGACTCTGGAAAGCTGTTCGGGAGGAACGGGATAGAATACCTCTTCTGACACTTCAAAAGGCATTATTATCCTCGAAATTGCGGTGTTTTAAAATTATTGTGTTTTAAAAGATAGCTCAGAAATTAATTTATGTAATTTAATTTTGTGAATACAATATACATCGTCTAAAAATGTGCGAACAGCCTCTGTACTATAGATACTCATGTTTACCTACAGGAATGGCACAACGACGTGTATAGATTTAAATATATTCTAGAAGGACAGGTTTAGTTTGGGCTGTTTACATATAATAAACATGTGAAAATTTGTGTATAACATTTTTATATTTTTAATTAAAATAAAAGGGTACAGGATGCAGGTATATTTTAAATACACATTTATAGCTATTACCGATTATATACAAACTATGATGGGAAAATAATGAATTTGCTGTTTCATAACTCTATGTTGGAAATATTTTTATCTTCTTCGCAGAGAAGAAGATGAATGCATCTGTGAGCACCCACGTGTCAGTCTATAATGATTTGTTTCAGGATGTGTGTCATAAATATGTTACAGAACATGACTGTCTTGCTTAGAATAAGATAACAGGTACATAGTGAATATTTAATCTTGATTCTCAACATTCACTCTTTCAGGTAGGCAGATAAAATGCAAAATACATTAAAATGATCAGACCTCCTCTAGACCAGCGATTCTCAAACGGTGGTACGCAAAGAAACAAAGTATATGTAACTATTAAATTAAAAAATCTCGTGAATTAAAGGAACAATTGATAGAAATTTCCTGTGATCGAACTCTAATTGAAGATTTCAAAAATAACACACTTGTTAAATTTGGCTGAACCTAAAAAAAAGAATTTAAAGGCATTCCGAATAAAGCTGTTAAATTTTATTGCCTTTTTTTCACAGCCTATTTGCGTGAACAAGGATTTTCTATTTTCTTCTGTGTTATATTTGAAAAATAAATACAGAGCAAAATTAAAAGTGGATCCTAATTTGCGGTTAAAACTAAGTAAATAAGACCGGACATAAACAAATTGATCTCTCTGGAAACAAGACCAGATTTCACAGCACATTTTAGAATTAAATTATTATAACTTAAATTTTGATAATTAGAATGGTAACCTGTTATAAAATTAACGAAACAGAGTGATGGCTAAATGAATTTCGGACTTTAATAAGCAAAAATGCAGAGAAGCTTAACATACATCTTATTGCTTACATAGCAACTTTAGAATGACTGAAATAAAAGTGATGTCAGATGCATAAAACATAATAATACAACAAAACAATGATGCCACTGAGCTGCACATAATTTTAATTTTAAATGCTCGATTCTCAACACAACCAACTTTTAATCTAATATTTTTATGTGTACATATTTAATTCAAATAGCCAATAGGTTGTGCAAATAGCAAAATATTTTTTTTTAATATTTCCATTCAGAAACTGAAAAATAATCATTATAAAATATAGCGGCGGTACTAAAAATTTTCATTTTTTTTATGGTATGCGTTAGTTAAAAGGTTCAAAACCTCTGCGCCTAGATGATTCAGTTTATCCACACATTAATTCATGTTACGTCATTAGCTACACCTACGCATCACAGCCCTCTAGCGGCATTTCTCGTAAATACTTAGAATAAAATTATTCATTAGCGGATGGACTGTATGCCGCTAGAGGGCTGTGATGCGTAGGTGTACCTAATGACGTAACATATACTCCTCGCGTGGAAATCTCAATTTCAATTTTACGTTTACATTACAGCTCAACTTGAATACAATTGACAAGGAAATACATTTTTTAAAACAAATAAGGAGATCAAGTGAATAAAGTCAAATATGTACAAAAATAAACATATACAGATGCAATTACACTATTACAATCAATGCAAAATGGAAATCCAATCATTCATCGGAAGCAAATAAATATGGCTGATACCTCTTTTAAAACAAACAGCCTTCAGATGTTTTTTACTAAAACTACTCGAACCTTTCCGTCTGATCCCCTTTTTACCTCTTGTATGGGACCTAGCTTCCATTTATATGGTGGTAAATTAGTATCCTTATAAATAATATAATTAATAAAAATGGTAATATCTAAATTGGTGGTATTAAATAAGACCACTATGTAAGGAGTGTATTCCGCTAATGTATAATTTTATCCTTCTAAGTATATACAAGAAATGCCGCTAGAGGGCTGTGATGCGTAGGTGTAGTTAATGGCGTAAAAATTCACATTAATCATCTTTATCTAAACATAAATTGTTTTTAACCTAACAAGTATCGTTTAATTTTCTATATTGTTATTTTAAGTTAGTACCTATCCTTTAAATTTTCATTTCATTTCCCTACCATAATGCAAATTTCCAACACGCCCGGTGGTCAAATTATGTAAGATGAAGGAAGTACTTAAAGGAAAGTTTTGGAGGGTGAAATCAGAGCGTGTTCAGCCTGCCTAAAGGCCACTTTGATTCTCTGGCGATTAAAATTCTATGGCGTTGAGTTAGTCTTAACATTAGGTTTGTTTACGCCGACTTCAGGTTAGAGCCAGCCTGAGGGATAAATAAACTGTGAAGGCGTTACGCTATATTTACATTTCATCAATTTATAGTTTATTCAGAACCTTGTATAAAAAAGGGGGTGGGAGCGGAAAAAATACCTTATATATTTCCCCTTTTAAAGAGCGACTGGGGATTAGGGAACCCAATCGCCAAATTCTGGTGATAGAGAATCATCATCCACCACCATGTTTAGTTCGAACACCATTTTTAGAGACATTAGGTAATTTTCGAAGCAGAAAAGATGAAAAATGAGCAATGCCCTCTTTGGGACTCGAACCACGGACCTCTCGAATACGCCGAGCGTACTGACTGCTACCCCAAAAGGCATGCTAAGAAGGCGGGAGAAATACCTTGTATTATAGACTTACCAGCTAATTTCAGAGCCACTATAGAATGTATATACTTACAGTAACGTTCAAAGGTTTAAGACGAAAGGAAATAAATGAGATTACTTATTTGATTTTAAACATGTGTGCAAAGTTATATTTTTTGAATTCATAAATAAATTAATATCGTCCTATTTGGTATGTTTAAAATTTTATTATTTTCTTTTAAACCTAGTTTTAAAATTTATAAAATAAAATACATCTATACTGTACTTTCATTGACAAATCTTTAAAATTATGATTAAGAGTAACTTAAAATGGGACTATATAAAGAAATACATTAATGTTTCCTTTAAGCGTTTATACGCTGACTACCAATAAGTATTTGGACACTTGTGATAGAAAAGAAAAACTAACTTTATTCAAAATCAATAGTTGGTAGAGCCTCCACGAGAGGTAATTATTACAGCGTGGACCCTCCGGGCCATACTTTCCACAAGTCTTTGTATGGCAGCTAGTGGTATTTTCTTCCACTCGGCTTGGAGAAGACATAGAAGTTCCTTGACCAATTTTTCACGGGTAGTGCCCTCCTGAATTCGGCGCTGCAACTTGTCCCAGAGGTTCTAAATAGGGTTCAGGTCTGGACTCTGGGCAGGCCAGACCATTCGATGAACTCCATTGGCACATACCAAGCCTTGGTTAACGCCGAAACATGACAACTGGCATTGTCGTCCTGAAAGTAACAGGGGTCCAACCCGTAAAACTGCCACAACGTAGGAAGCACATTGTCATCCAAAATAGTGCAGTAGGCATCGGAATTGAGCTTACCATGAATGGGGACCAAGGGTCCCAGCCCATATCAGGAGAAACACCTCCAGACCATAATTCCACCTCCGCCGAACTCGACTGTTGGCACAATGCAATGTTCTCCAGGTAGACGCCATACCCAGACCCTGCCATCCGAACGGTAAAGGGTGAACCTTGTTTCGTCTCTCCAAAGAACCCGTTTCCACTGATCTACGGTCCAATTTCGATGTGCTTTGCACCACATTAACCGAACAGCGCGGTTGGACTTTGTGATCAAAGTTTTATGGGCAGCAGCACGACCATGAAAACCAAGCAGATGTGCTTCCTTACGGAGAGTATTCTTTGAAACAATACTCCCGGATACCTGTTGAAACTCCTCGCGGATGACGGCTATCGGTTGGGGGCGGTTCTTCCGAATTTCTCTGGACAGCACTCGCCGGTCTCTATCTTCCAGTTTCGTTGGTCTGCCGACTCGGGGCACATTCCGACAATCACCGCTCACCTTCCACTTCTTAATCACATAGGCCACTGTCGATTTTAGGTACTTCAGATCGCTAGATATGTCTCTTAGGGATCGGCCACATTTGTGATACCCGATAATTATACCTTTCTCGAAATCAGAGAGCTCCGAACTGCGAGGCATCTTGCATGCGACTAAAGCCGATGCTGTTTCCTAGACGATATATACCGGCGGAGTCCGTGACGTACCTTAGGACCGCAGATATCGTCATTTGCATAGGTGTCCAAATACTTATTAGTAGTCAACGCGGCCTTCAATTGCCTCAATCCATCTTTTAGTACGAATTCTAACATTTTTACATTGATTTTTTTGGAACGCGCCATTTTTATTGCGGAATGAAAGTGATTTAGAATTTTTTTGTTTAAAAATATGTATTTTCTTTTGAACTGTACTCTATAAGTACCCTGCTACGTTTAAACTAGGTGATTGCAGCGGGCTAAGTAATTTTGTGCTCATGCAAAAATTGTTTCACAGCTCAGTGGTATGGACTCATTATTGTCTCGGGAACACCACTTATTATCTAGATTACTATTATTATTTACTTATTTATTAGATTACTATTATTATTTATTTATTAGATTACTATTATTATTTATTTATTAGATTATTATTATTTATTTATTTATTAGGTAGTTATTAGATTTTTTTGGAAGCAGGAGATGTGAAGAATGAGCAATGCTCTCACCGAGATTCGAACCTCGGACCTCTCGAAAACGCGCCGAGCAGGAGAAATACCTTATAACCTTTTAAGTCATAAGTGTTGACTTCTGTTAGCACGATATGGTGCCGACTATTAAATTTTATTTCAGTTATTAAAAGGTTCTATACACCATTCTGTTGATTTTGTAATACTCTAAAAGACTTGGTTATAATTAACCAACAGTCTTCAATATCGCGTACATATTATAATAGCTAAGAAAATACGACGTTAACATAATCCTGATTTTTGTCAAGCACGTTAAAGTTTAAGCAATATGTACTAGCATTCACATGAATTTGAATTTACTGTTCGATTACTGTTTACTACAGTTAAGCAAGAGTTAGTATTAATGTACACATTTTAGATATTTTAGCTAGGAGATATGGCCTATTACTTACCAGAATCATCTTCGAGCATCATCGCGAAGTTTCAATGATTACTATTTGAGAAATGTTCATTATTCTTTGTTTTAATTGCCCGAAAGGTAATCAAATAATACATTGTTACAAATTTTGTACACAGATAATTTTAGTGCAATCATTTGTGAAATTGTTGTATTTTGCTGTGAAATGTAACATGAGAAATATAAAGAGACGAGCTGTGCCATAAGAAATAAGTGCCATAAGTAAAGGAAGAATGCATATACAAGTCCGTTTAACTTTGAGTAAATGTGTATCTTGGTAATTTGGCGAAAAATCGCCAAACGTTGCCAAACTTGGTGACCACTTGGTGACATTTAGGACAGGTCCCTGTATCACAGCAATAGGTATTGTAACTGAATGAATGTAATTGATCACTATATTGGCTGACACCGTAATTTGACCCTCGTATTATTGCTTTCCAGTAATTTCCAGAAGCTGAAAGTACTAGAAATATCTCGGCGACGGGTGGAAAACAATGTAAGGCCAGAGAGAGCTTCTGCTTTCAGTTATTGTGCTGCGAGCTGTTAATTTAGCGTGAAGGGATATCTCCATGTTAACTTTCTCTTTAGGTGCGCTTTACATAAAGTTGTGTTTAACGATCTTAGTTTGAAGTCTAACTACTGACTGTGCTGTGTGATACTGTGAACAACTGTATGAACATTTCTGCGGAAGATTCCAGAACTTTGAAATGTTTCACGTGCAACCTATCATCGGACCTTTGTACATTTAATCTATTACGAACCGCACCCACGCAACGATATCAAACGAAACAGTGGGTTCCAAATTCTTGGAGTTTTACCTCAAAAATGAATTCATAATACAGATTCATTGGAGTCCAATCAAAACGAAGATACTCTATGAAATGCAGTCTGTTTTTAAGTTGCAGAAGATGAGATTACACAAAAATTTAACAGTCCTTAAGAGGAGTCAAATGACGTGTCACACGAAGTACTCGGATGCAAATGCTGAAGTTTCATTCTGGACTTAGTCACCTCGTCTTAAGCACTAATTTCCTTCTTTTCTACAGTTCAAAATTCTACCTAAAAGGCTATCGTTACCAATCTAGGTGAGATCCTGAAATAGGTGAATGGAGGTGATCATTGGACGAATTCCAACAAGGCTACAAACAGTAGGAGTTGCGTCTGAGAACACAACAGTTCGACAAGGGATTAACCACTTTGAAAATGGCGATATGGATTGGTAAATGCCATTTAAATACACAGTTCGTAACAATACTTTTATTAACTGTCTGCTACACTATCTATGTAACTAATTACAAATTCCATCTAGTAGTGAAAAGCGTACAATAATTTTATCGGAGGATGCAATAATTTTTAAAATATTCAAAAATGTAAGACCAAAATCCCTATAAAAGAGCAAAAAAATAAAATCCATTGTACTAATGAAATAATATCGAAATACACATTGTACATACTCAGGCCAAATAATAAGGACCGCATAAAAGTAATTTTTACATACATATTAATGACGCTACGTCTGTGAGAACTGTAACGGATGCCATTATCATAAACAAATTCTTTCACATTGCTCGTTAACATTGCTAAGCATCGTAGCTGCGAAAAAAGAACTGATGGTTGATCGTTTTTTGATAACATCCTACATCCTTTTTTAATCGCTTCTAGGTTCAGATAACTATTATCTTTTCTTTTATTTATGCACTACACGAGTTTAAAGTTTCTTGTGATATACATACATATATATATACGCGTAACCGAGAGGTTATTCAGAACTGTACA